>OVAO01002826.1:6203-16373 GCA_900406285.1 Biscutella auriculata | reverse complement strand
TTTAGTATAAGATTTTGTTTTTTTTACACTCACTCTTAAATTTATCTTTTAGATCATAATACTTATATTTATAATAATACTGACTTAAGTTCTACATTAGGTTAGAATAGTCATCTTATTTATATTAAATACTCCAGAACATATTCTAAATTTTTTGCTAACTTTAATAATCTTGATATTTCTAAAATAATCGGTAAGCATTACATTCCATATTCCATGAGAATTCTAAAAACTTAATCTTCTTAATTCTAAAATTCTCTTTATTCATAGGTTATTGAATAATTCTCCCACAAATCTTTCCCTTCTCAAGTTAGTTTGACGCTGTCACGATGACAATACCTTGACAACAGTCTTCAAACTTCTTGATTAGTAACACTTTAGTCATGATGTCCGAGGAATTCTCATTTGTGTGTATCTCGTCGAGATGTAAGATTTTCTCTTCCAGAACTTCTCGAATCCAATAATGTCTTATATCAATGTGCTTCGAGCGAGTGTGTAATGATGGATTCTTTGTTAAGTGAATAGCACTTTGGTTATCACATGCCATAATATACTTATCTTGCTCTACTCCCAGGTCGCATAAGAAGTTCTTCATCCACAACATCTCCTTGTAAACTTCGATAACTGCAATGTACTTTGCTTCAATGGTGGACAAGGAAACACACTTCTGTAGTTTGGATTGTCAGGAAACAGCTCCCCCTGCAAAGGTAGTTACATATCATGATGTTGATTTTCTAATTTTTATTATCACCAGTCCAGTCTGCATTTGTATAACCTTGCAGTTCAAGCTTCTCATTACCAAAACATATATACCTTTTATTTGTTCCTCGTAGGTAGTGGATGATCCATTTGACTTTTTTCCAATGTTCATTTCCTGGATTAGCGAGGAGCCGACTCATACTTCCAACCGCATAAGCGATATCATGTCTTATGCAACCATGTCGTACATGAGACTACCTACTACTGATGCATAAGAGGTTGTCTTCATTTCTCCTTCTCACTTGTTGGACTTTGCTCCAAACTTAGCTTAAAATATCCAGCAAGTGGTGTGTTTACAGGTTTTGCCTCGTGCATGTTGAATCTCTCTTACACCCTTTCAACATATCGATCTTGTGATAGCCATAACAACTTCTTTGATCTATCACGAATGATCTTCATCCCAAAAATTTGTTTTGCTTGCCCCAAGTCTTTCATGGCAAACAATTTACTCAAATTTGTCTTGAGTGTAGTTATTTGTTGAAATCATGGCCTACGATCAACATATCATCGACATAAAGCAATAATATGAGAAAGTCGCTGCTAGCATACCTCTTCATGAAGACACAACGATCATTTTTGGTTTTCTTGAAGTTATGATCCTCTATGAATGACTCAAACTTCTTGTACCATTTTCTTGAGGCTTGTTTGAGGCCATCAAGATTCTTCTTTAATCGACATACCAAGTTCTCTTTTCTTCTAACTTTGAACCCTTCACGTTGTTCCATGTAAATCTTTTCCTGGACATACCAAGTCCTCATCTGTAAGATTCACATATTCTTCTTGATAATACCGAGTTGATGGTCTTGTTTCTCTTTCAGACCTCCTTAGCTTGGATCTTAGTTGAGTGTTTGAATCCACTTGTGGTTCCATTTGATATTTTTTTTCTTGTGTACCTCGTCACCTTCTTGTTCTGGGTAGGGATATAACTTTCATGATTTTCATCACCATCTCCAGCTGCTTCTTCTGAAACATCATGTTGTTGGTCAACATCTACGCCTCTTCTAACCCTTAGCTTTGGCTTCTCCGACCTTTGGATGTCTTCAATTGTCTATTCTTCGAAGAATATACCCGACTTCTAACGTTTTTTCTGTTTATCGGAACCCAAAGCCGATAGCCAAACTCATCTCTTGGCGAACCAAGATAGATGCACTCTTTGGTCTTGGAGTCTAGCTTAGCTCGTTCATCTTTAGGAATGTGCACATATACTTTGCAGCTGAATACCTTTAAATGGTTGTGAGACACCTTCTTTCTTGACCAAACCTCCTCTGGTAAATCACCCTCCAATGGAACTGATGGTGTGAGGTTTATAATATCGATTGTCGTCTTTATAGCTTCTCTCCAAAGTGATTTGGGTAATTTTCATGAGATAGCATACACCAAAATATTTCTCCAATTATTCAGTTCATTCTCTCAGAAATCCCATTTATTTGTGGCGTTTTGGGTGGCATTTTCTCCATCTTGATTCCATGGATTTTGCATAATGTCTCAAATGGACTCTGATACTCACCACCATTGTCAAATCGAACACACTTAAGTTTTTGACTAATACTTTGTTCCACTTGTGCTACAAACTCCTTGAAAGCATAGAGTACTTGATCTTTGGATTTTAAAGATACACCCATACTTTCCTTGTATGGTCATCAATGAAGGTGATGAAATACGATGCATCCCAATGGATTTCTCAAACATAGAGCATACGTCGATATGCACAAGATCAAGGATGTGCTCCGCTCTCATAGGTGTAGAGGATCTCTGGAAAGCGACTTTATGTTATTTTTCCGCCAAAAAATCAGAACATGGTTCGAGAGACATACCTTTCATATAAGGAAGAAGTTTTTTCGAGCGAGGATATTTAGAGCCTTCTCTAAGTCTTCGATGATATATATCTATGTATGCACTTGCAACATTTACCTCCTCCTTATAATGCTTGGCTTGTGTCACATATACAATGATCCTTCTTTGCTTCCTCCAGCCATGACCAAACTTCCTTTAGTTAGTCTCCACTTTCCTTGACCAAAGTGGTTTTCAAAACCATCATCATCTAGCTTTCCAGTTGATATGAGATTGAGTCGCATGTCAGGAACATGCCTCACATCCTTCAAAGTAATCTTACATCTCATATTGGACATAATAATTACATCCCCTTTCCAACAATCTTGTTTTTTCTTTGATTTCCCATTTGAAAATTGCCAAAGTTGCCACTTTGATAAGTTATGAAGAAATTTTCATGAGGGATAACATGAAAGGAAGCACCAAAGTCAACGATCCATAAACTATTGCTAGAATCAATGTTTAGAAGATTGCATACTTAAATGAGATATACATCTTTATTCTCATCTGCTACGATAGTAGTACTCTTGTCTTCAAGCTTCTTCATAGGGTTAAACTGGTTTGGCTTGAGATTACCCGCTTGTTTGTCTTTCTTAAAAATCCTACACTCCAACTTTTTGTGGCCCGAGTTACCATAATAATAGCACGTAATTATATGGTGTGATTTAGATTACGCTCGGGATTGATCTCGTCCTTGATTTCTATTGTCCCACATACTTCGTCCCTACCCCGTCTGTGCATGACATTAGCCTCTGACTGAGTACTTTAACCTTACTCTTTCCTCTTTGTTTCTTCATTTAGAAGGCTGTCACTAACGATATCCATGGTAAGTTTTCCTTCTGGTGTCGAGTTACAACGAGTGTATCTCAACTCTCTGGCAAAGAACTAAGGAGTAAAAGGGATTACATCTCATCATCAACCTTCATATCAACTTTATTTAGCTGATTTACTAGCCCCTTGAAAGTATTCAAGTTTTCCATCATGCTAGATCATCCTTATACTCCAACTTTACCAACCGTCTAACAAGGAGTGCCTTGTTATGAGGCGTTTCTTTTGAATGATTCAAGTTTTGTCCATAATTCAAAATCATTTGTATATGTTGAGACATGTTCAAAAAGAGATCGATCAATGTACTTACGAATTACAGCAACCGCCTTTCGATTTAGTGTCTCTCATGCTTTGTCATCCTTTCCTTCTGGCTTGTCCTTCATGATGGTGGCCTCTTGCAAATGTTCGCAATAAAAGTGATCTTCCACCATCAGTTTCCAATATGAGTAGTTGATCGTCGTGAGTTTGAACATATCACCTTCAAAGGTAATGGTAGCATTCATCTTCTATCGCACGAGGTGTCAATGATGTATAATGATCCTCACTCTAATTCCACTTGTTAGGAATAACCCAATTATCTTTCGTGTGATTAAGATGGAAATGAGAAAACTTAGATACAAATAAAACTCTTTTATATTAGAAAAGATATTAGTACAAGATTTTATTTTTGGTGGACACTCACTCTTAAGTTTCTCTCTTAGGTTGCTTCTACAAATGCCACCAAGCACTTATATTTATAGTAGTGGTGGCTTAATTCCAAAATTATTCTAGAGTGATCACTAAACATTATCCATACTACAGATTCTAGAACAATCCTTAAACCTTATTATTAATCCTTATTCTAGAAATTTCTCAAAACTTACTAATCTTGATATTTCTAGAATAATATATAAGCATTATCATTGAGAATTCTAGAAACTTAATCTTCTCCTTAATTCTAGAATTTCTTTATCTATGGGTTATGGAGGGAATTATCCAACACCTCAAATGTCTGGCTTTTCCTCCAACCATAACTCTCCACCTTCTCCAGCAATCGACAACGACTCAGAACCACGATGGCCAATGAATCTACACAATCAGATTCTAACGCGAAATGTGTAACGACAATACAATTTTTATCATCCATCGTTAGTCGTTACAACCATAAATATTCCTTCAACGGTCTCTCTCCTCCTAGAGGATGAGGCCCTCTCCACCACGATTTCATCTCTTCTCCTACGACTTGACTCAAGCATTGACGATACTATCCTCTGTCGTTGGCTTTACAACACCTTTAATCCGCACAACCTCGGGCGTCGGTTAGGCTCTCACCGTCAACATTTCGATCTCTCCCAACCAAGAATTTACCATGAATCCCAAGGTTCTACGGACACCAACTCCATGTGCCTCAACATCGCCGTCTTCTCATATACGCTCGATCCATACAGGACAGTAAGATCAACGCGGCGCGTGAGGATTGTCGAATTCGCGTTGGATCTTTACTATTGCAAAATCTCGTGAATCTAAGCTCCAGTTTTATGGATCATGTGAGAATGAGCAGAGAAAAATGGGGACACGAGAAACCATGAGCTGTGATCCCAACATCAAACGACGATTCCTAGAGAGATGAAGAGAAGGTTGTCATGGGAGGAAGATACGAAAAAGAATGTGGAAGGATTCACTGCCATGGGAGCTTCTGCGACCATTTATGAGGATCATAGGGCACTGCCTCGTTGGGCTCAAAGTGTAGGACATGGAATCGTAGGTGTCGAATAAAACTTGTCAGAGTTTGTATCCCCAATCTCAGCGCAATATAAACCCTACGACGATTCTGGCTACCAGAAATCTTCTCTGACTCCAAAAAATGGCTCTTGATCCCAAGAATCAGATCGATCACACTGAGATACCTAACGGTACCGTTTTCACTGTCTACCTTTTTTTAGTTAACACATTCTTTTTTTAGGTTCAACGCATTCTTTTTTATCGTATTTTATTGAAAAACGAGTACACATTACAACTTTAAACGAATCCGAGAAAATAAACACTAAGTCAGCGGTTTAACAACAACCTCGAAAACTAAGCCGACGAAAGACAATAAAATCCTCGGAAACAAGGTGAAAATACAAAACAACAAATATACACGCATGAAAAAACAAATACTAAGAGGGAGATTAAACAATTCTGAGAGCTAAACCGAAGGAAAACAAAACTATCTCCGAAAACAAGGTGAAATAACAACTAACAAAAACACCCTAATAAGAACCAAATATCTAAGATGAAGGACGAGGGTCGGAATGCGCAGGAAGAGAAGGAAGGTGATAGAGTTCGAACTTGTAGCAATTTGACCATTGAATCTATACTTAACCACTCCATTATTAGAACAACGTTTCAAACATTTGGGCCATAATTATATTTATTTATACAAGGGCCACCAGAAGTTGCTTGCTTCGGCTTGAGACAATTTTTTTTTTGTCAACTAACTCCATCTATTAATCAAAGTCGATTAAATAGAGTAGTAATTCTAAGATTCTCTCTAACTGAAGCGTTGTGATCTACACGAGAAAACAATGATATTCATACTCGTGTCCTTTTAACAAAAACATCGACAGTCACGAAATATCAAATAAAAACTAACATAAATAAAATTTCTTTTTCTCAATGGAATAAGTGTGGTTTCAAATTAAAATGATGGTCACTTCTTAAATTTTTCTATCATTTTAATTAGGTCCATGAAATCCGGTTCGAAACCAATAAAGATTATCTCTGCTTCTCTTATGCATGCAGTTTCAGAAAGATTTAACCAATAGATTCAAAAATATAACTTTGTTAACGAGATCTCCTTTTATTCACTCCAATAAAGAATTTACATATTTAAGCAAACAATTTACTTTTTCCTATTTTTTTGAAAAAGAAACTATTTGAATTCTGTAAGAATAAAATGTACAACTAACTAATCATGAGGAGCCAACGACCTTGAGGGGAAGTTATCGAAAGGAGTAGAAGCAGGAGCATTGAAGAAAGGAGGATGGTTTTGATACTCCGTGACGCGCATATTCGAAGCCGCCGGTGAACCCAAATCCGTCATCTCCCACGAGCTCCTCTGGTCCACAAACGGATTCCCACCAGAAGGCAAAAAAGACTCCTTTGTTTGGTTGCTCAATTTGTTGCTTTTTGCAGACATGAAAGACATCTTCTCTTGTTTACCCATGATAAGAGCCTCGCAATGTTCAGCCATTTCTGTGTATGTCATGTCTGGTGGATCAGATACTGAGTATCTTCCCATTTGTGCTGTTGTCTGAGACACCTGCACTCGTACTCATCTCGTGTGAGTCTCTCATTTTCTATCTCATCGATCTACGTAGGATTCTGTTGTTTTTCATGTATATGAAGAAAAATAAAGAAGAGAGAACTCACTGCGTTTAGAAGGTCATCAATGCTCAGAAGATACGCGGTTTTGGCATTAGGTTGTGTGTCAAGACCAAGCTGATCTTCTGGAGGACTCGGCTCTTCATCATTCTCCGGTATAAGCTCTTGACTTTCAGCCTGAAGTTAAAAGGAAACAGATTGATGTTACAATAATTATAACTTCGAATTTCAGAATTCCAAGACACATATCACATACGTTTTCTCGAGGTTTGTTGTTCTTTTCTTCAGAACGGTGAGCTTGAACTGGAGATTCTGTCAACTGCGTTCCAACTGGACAACCGTCAATAGGTATAAAATCTGTGACCAGCTGCTCCTTTATAGACGACGAATCTTGCTGCAAATTAAACCATCGACACAGTTTAAGTAATAAACTCATTCGTGCGCTTCCACATACATACTCAAGTGATGAAAATTTTCAAAGTACATCTGATAGATTTCTCAGAAACTTCATTATCATGGTAGCGTAATGCTCTCGAGGTTGATTATGCGTAATTTCTTCTATCGCCACAAGTGAGTTTAAGGCATCATCATCGTCTTCTTTTGATCCATAACCCTTTTCTGGTTGCTCTGTCTGTCCATAGAAAACAGCATCTAGCTTGCAATCTTCCACCAATTGAAGAAAAGGGTCTACCTGATATGCAACAAAGGCTATTTCTTTTTCAAGCTGTCTATACTACTAGAAGAGTAGCAGAGCAAAAACATTAGTAAAACTCTTGGCTACCGTTTTTTCCTGTAGTGCGGTTTTTGCGCTATTAACAAGAGGAGGGATGTTGAAGGCTCTTGCTGAGAAAATAATCATCGATGTAGCCAGAGTAAAGAGGGATCTACGCCTTGATGGCTGCATTGGTCCTGAAATCGGAAAAAAATCAACTAATTAATCTTTAAAAAGAGAAGAGCAAAACACTTTTCATGACATTAGATGCATATAAGAGTGTGTGCGTATACCAAAATCTTAAATCGAGAGATTGTTTTACTTTCTGAAACATAGGAACATCTCCATGAGGCAAGTATATGAACTGTTAACTTCACAACAAGGCATTCTTTCTCATTATAATGCAAGCATGAAGTAAAACCAAACTGCTTTTTTTCTAATATAGCTCGAAAAGATCAATAAGCCATGATTCACAAGGGACTATACCTCCAAGAGAAAGATTCCGCAAAGAAAATGCTAGCTGAAAGCTCCAGACCANTCATCTCCATGAGGCAAGTATATGAACTGTTAACTTCACAACAAGGCATTCTTTCTCATTATAATGCAAGCAAGAAGTAAAACCAAACTGCTTTTTTCTAATATAGCTCGAAAAGATCAATAAGCCATGATTCACAAGGCACTATACCTCCAAGAGAAAGATTCCGCAAAGAAAATGCTAGCTGAAAGCTCCAGACCAAGACTTCATTGCTGGAGTTCTACATAATTTACCAAACACTTGTAGATGTAAGGTTACTTATAGGTGTCGTAAAACATGAACTAGTGTAATGTAATTAGATAGTAAAACTTTTTACTAGGGTACCTTAGTTCGTCCAAATAGAAGTACTAAACTAAATGTATTAGCAATGGCTTCATAATTTTGTGGCATATTGTGAGGAGACAAGGATTGCACCCAGATCGATGAAAGCAAAAGGCAAATCTGGTGGCTGCTTAATCTTAAAGGTATCACCTGAAAGTTTCCGTTATAACTTAGAAGGTATTGAAACCAATTATAACAAGATGATAAAATCTCATGAATTGGTTATGCCCAAATGTGAAACATACTGGTTTCTCTGCTGAAATTCCCGGAGAGTTCTGGTCTAATACAATTGATGACGAGTTCCTTACACTCTGAGTTCGGCTGTAACTTGACTTTAACCGGCTCAGTACTGAACCAGTATTGTTCTTTGGCTCCTCCTCGTCAAAATTCTCACCTCTTATGAACCTTGACACTGATCTGCTAAGTGTTGAAACTCTCTCCATCTTTGCAGTATCATCAACAGAATTATCTGCCTCCACCTTAAGTTTTCTAAACAGTGCGGCTGAAGAAGAAAATACAGACACGGTTCTTGACAATGTCCTCTGCATATCAGCAGGCCTTCTAGACTTAGGAACTGAATCTGGAAAAACAGAAGATGGGACCAGAACAACAGAAAATATTCGGTGGGCTCCCATCCTTGATTCATGGTCAGCACAGACCATAGCTTGAAGCAATTGATGAAAAAGTGCATCTGGAAAAGCCTGTGAAAATTGAGACAGCATATTACCTTTTTTTTGTTCTCTAGTAAATTTCGTTACTTAGTAAGGAAAAACAGAGAATAAAAGAAACTTCAAGGTTTGAGTAATTTGCCTTGTTTTCATATGATAAATTTGGTATAGCTGCTATAATTTGTGCTGTGCGGAAAACAGCAGCGATTAGGGTTCTCGCCATGACTGTAATATTTGACATGCTTTCCAACATGACCGCCATTATGTCAAGGATAGGACCTGCATCTCCAACCTGCATTTCAAAATTTACTTTCATATATAAAAATTTAAATTCACTCAGTGTTTGTATAGATTTCAAACGCATCAATATTGCTACCAACTCTTGTAGACTTATCTTCAAAATAGCTTTTAGAGCTTCGTGGGGATAAGGGTTACCTTTTGGGATAATTGCACGAGGCATTGCACAACTGCAGTTTCGAACTTCAAATTGTACTGAATCATCTCACTCCCCAAATTTGAATCATCTAATGAACAATGGATGCTCTTCCTCAGATGCCTAATCATATCACTCAGGGCACCAATGATTGCCACAGATGGAAGAACTTTAGTCTGTTGGGAAAGTGAGGTAGCAACATAAACTATGTCCAGTTGCATTCTAGGCTTCTTTAGAACATTCTTGTGATCAAGATGTTTGATTAAGATGGACAACAAGAAGTGCGTGTTTTGCCCTGTCGTCAATTACTCACACTATTAGTTGTTACTAACAAGCTGGTTATAAATTCCAAAACCAAAATGGAGACGATACGAACCAGATCGTNTAAACCAAAATGGAGACAATACGAACCAGATCGTTCTATCAGCAACTGAACATCCTGCAAAACATATAAAGCAAGCNAATGGAGACGATACGAACCAGATCGTTCTATCAGCAACTGAACATCCTGCAAAACATATAAAGCAAGCCCCTGCTCGGTGGACCAAACTTCACTAAAATCAAAATAACGGAAGAGTGACTCAAGGACTCGCCGCACAGTTGTTGCTTCTTTTGCTAACTTCGCCAGATTATGCAGACAAACCCTCGACCAAAACTTGGGGTCTTTAGCATCCTCCCTGCACCATCTCTAATCAGAAAATATAGAACCGGGCACAAATTTTCAACCAAAGAAAAAACA
>OVAO01002825.1:0-12096 GCA_900406285.1 Biscutella auriculata | reverse complement strand
AGGTCATCCAATGCGGAAAAATAAAACACATTTTATGAAAGGGAAACATGCAATTAAAGTAAACCCACATGAAACTCTGACCGGTGCGCAAGTGTACGGCAAGCGAATTTTGCAAGTAAATACGCGGAGAACATCTGAATGAGGTGGGAACGACCACGAGGTAAAGAAGCCTAGATATGGTAAGGATTTAGATCTACGACATAATCTGGATGTCATGCATATAGAGAAGAATTTCTTTGATAACATCTTGCACACTGTGATGAATGACGTCAAATCAAAAGACACAGAGAATTCGAGAAATGATTTGCCCCAATTTTGTTCAAGGAAATAGTTGCATCTAGATTCTCGTGGCAAAGCTCCTATATTTATCTTCTGATTGTTAGAAGTTGCGAAGACACGGTTATTGGAATGTGTGAAATATAAGGTTAGATTCCCAGATGGTTATGCGTCAGACCTAACTGTTTGTGTAGACCTGGACGGCGGAAAGTTTTCGGGTATGAAGAGTCATGATTGTCATGTATTCATGGAGCGGTTTCTCTCGTTTATTTTTGCAGAACTCTTACCTCGAAGCGTACATCTTGCTCTATCTGGTACTTAAATTATTATACATCGTTATAAAATTATATTCGGTCGTAATTAGTATATATAATACTGACCTTACAGCGATATAACTTATGAACAGACATTGGAAGCTTTTTCCGTGACTTGTGTGCTCGATCGCTAAAAGCAAACATGGTTCAAATTATGAAGGAAAACATAGTGATAATTTTATGCAATTTGGAGAAGATATTTCCGCCAAGCTTTTTCGATGTAATTGAGCATGTTACCGTACATCTTCCTTATGAAGCCGAACTCGGTGGGCCTGCACAGTAAAAGTGGATGTATCCATTCGAGAGGTTTTTAAGAAATTGAAAAGCAAGGCAAAAAAAAAACTGTATGCAGCAAGCTCAGTTATGGAATCGTATGTGAATGACGAAATTTCATATTTCTCAAAGCAATACTTCTCCTCAAATATACAAACAAAATCAAGGTAAATTCGATATGATATATATATATATATATATACATCATGTGAGCGACTATTTACAATTTCTTAATTCATTTTGATGTTTTATATAGGTTAACTAGATATGACGAAGGTGAAGCCGTTGTTTATCCAATTGGGGATATTCCAGATATATTCAGTCTGGTAGGCCGTGAAGGTGGAAGATGTAAGGAGATTTATATCTCTCCAGCAGATTACCATTGTGCACACGCATATGTTTTGTGTAACTGTGATTACTTTCGACAACTTGAGGGGTATTTTAATATTATATATATATATATATATATTATATTTGTTTAACTCTAAATTTTCAATTAATAACTTATGTTGGTTTGTTTGTACAGCATGTTCGAAGCTCAAATTCGTTTCATGTTTCCTACTATAACCGAATATGAAGTTTGTACAAAAAGAGACGCAGAATTCCCTACCTGGGTTAGACAGTATGTAAGTATATTGTTCCTAAACACAATATTCAATATTTAGTTATATAAATGGATTATAAATGAATATGTCAAATTATAGGTGCTTACTAGAATTGGGACGAACGAGGAGTTTCCAATATGGGTTCAAGAGTTAGTCAAATGCCCCATTAGTAAGGCAATGACGTGGCCCATATATTATACGAGAGGATATATTTTCCATACACAAAGTCACATATCTCGAAAGAAAACATATAACTACAGAATATGTGTGAAAGGAGAAAATTATGCAGATGCATCTGATGAAGCTGATTTTTATGGGAACATACTAACATCATGCAGTTAGAGTATATAACAAATATGAGCCTTTCATTTTGGGTAATTAATATTTATTTTATTTAATCATATATACTATATAAAGAATATATAATATATCTTGACTAAGTAAAGTTATATGTCTGTTACAACTTCTCAGGGTGATTAGGTTTGCTATGTACCATACCCCTCCACGAAACACCAGAAGAAATCTTGGCTCAATGTCATGAAAGTCACTCCTCGTGCGAATATTGCAGGGGCATATACAGATGTGTTGCCTCCTCTTTTGCAACAGGAAACTGATGTTGATGTTGAAATAAATACTATTGAAGATGTGGTTGTGGATAATTTAGCATATGGATCAGGTGCTGCTGAGGATATTCAGTTCAACTTGGAAGACTCCGAACCTGAAGATGAATTTTTATGTAATTTATCTTCTTCTGATGATGATGATGATGAAATTGTTGAACGTGAATAGTTAATAAGATCCATTTTCCTCGTCATGATTAAATAACTAAATTCGAAAACTCATTTCGTTATAACTTCCAATCTACGAGGTTTCTTGGTAATTGTAATGCTAATGATCTAATTATGTTACACTTTATGACGGTCGAAATTATCTTCTTTAAGAACAAGATCATTCAAGTTCCACCTTGATTAAATGAATCAATAAAGGTCATATACGACCCAAAACAATTCAATTTCAATAAATGGAATATATCAACTTCAATACCCTAAAAGTGGTCGCTCATTGGTCGGTCAAAGCGACTACAAAGCGACCACTGTCTGAATATATCAATGCCTTAGCATATTTCGAAGTGTTTATCATCTCCGTAGTCGCCTGGTGGTCGCTTATGAGCGGCTCCTGAGCTACTACGGAGATGAAACCCTGAACGAGGTTACGAAACCCTAAACGTGGTCGCTCGAGGGTAACTGATATGAGACCACGAAGCGACCACGTTAAGGTTCGATTTGTGGTTTCAAACCCTCATTGTAGTCGCTCGGTGGTTGCTTATGAGCGACCATAGAGCGACTTCTATACCGATACCTCGTAACTCGTAAGAGCATAATTGTAGTTGCTCGGTGGTCGCTTATGAGCGACTATAATTATACCGTTACGTTTTATGATATTTCGTAAAACAATGTAGTCGCTTCGTAGTCGCTCATAAACAACCACCGAGCGACTACTTTAGCGGTCGACTAATAACGGTTCCCCTCACCTCGTAAGCTATAATTGTAGTCGCTTCGTGTTCGCTTATGAGCGACTATCGGGAGACGCATTACGAGTTACAAAGTCTCGTAAACCTAGGTAGTCGCCCGGTGGTCGCTCATCAGCGACCACGAAGCGACTACCACTGTAGTCGCTCCTTCTCTAAACACTATTTATTCAAAACTCCGCCTCAAACAGTAACATTCACAACTAAAACCCTCTCAAAACCTCATAAAACCTCTGAAACTCTCCCAAATCATCTCCGAAAAATCAACAAAAATGTATGGACGCTCAGGCTCTTCTTCTAGGCGACCATCTACGCGAATTCGGGTGTGAGATACAATTTTTTCCCGAACCCAAATAATATTTCTCCTGATTATGTTCGCTCTGACGCCGGATAAACGGATTTTAGGCAGCGTCCTCCCATCAAGACGTAGCTGTTCCAGGGCCAACAGCCCGGAACCCGACAATCCGGGTTCAATAATTGGCCGGGACCTTCCTCATTGATGTAGTCCATGCCCAATCTGGGGACTCCGACTTTGCAGCGAGTTCCAGAGTCGCATCCCGAGGCCGCTGCCTCCGCTTACAATCCTCCGCCTCCGCCTCACGTGGAAGAGCGTCCCCCGTGGATTACTGAAGACATTTGGACGGAGTTGTGGGCCAAATGGAACTCGGATGAGTCCAAAGAGAGGAGCACGAATGCTTCCGTCTCTCGGAACTCGGACCGGGATGGCCTCGGTGACCACAAACATCTCAGCGGCCAGAAATCGTAATCCCGCGTTCAGCGGAAAATGGTAAGTAATTTAAGTCTTTATGCTATTTATAAATTTACAAATTTTAAACAAATTTACTAATTTTCTCTTATAGTCTCGGGCATTAGGTAGACATGCCACATATGACGAGGTATTCCATAGGACCCATACTAGGGCGGATGGAACTTTCGTGGATGCTAAGGCCAGGAAAGTCATCCACGAAAGTCAGCGAGAACTTCACTCATAAGTACCAGGAGAGGGTCTCGTGGCAGCTAGATGCCGAAAAAGCGTCGGATGACACATCTCACCCTCCCGAGTTGACCGCCGAACAAAGGAACGCTTTGTTCCTCGAGGTAACATGAACAAAATTTAAATAAGCTTTCTTACATTTTTTTTTTTATTATTCTAATTACATTTATTTTTTGTTTAGTCTACTTTTGAGGACGAACGGGGTCGCCATTTGGGGTTGGCAGTCTTCGCCGGTCGAAGGGCACAGACCGATCGAGCGCCTCTGGTTCCTCTTCCTTGACTTCCGACTTTCAGTCGCTCCGGGAAGAGCTTCAAGCGTCCAAACAAAGGATTGTGGACCAAGAAGCTTGGAAGGAACAACAAGAAGCTTGGAACGCACAACGAGATACCCAGCTGGAGACGGTCATGGCTCTATTGAGGCGGTAGAACCCGGAACTCCCCGATACTTTGTTCCCGACTCCGCTGACTAACCCGCCTTCGGACTGGAACTCCGCCTTCCAGACCGCCGACCTCAATGAAGATCCGAGAACGCTCAGTAGTTTTTTTTTACATTAAAACAATTGTTTTTTTTATTTTACAAAACATTTTTTATTTTAATCATATTTTATTTATATTTTCTTAATTTTTACAATTATATTATTAATTAATTTATACATTATATAATATTTATATTAATAATTAATTTATAAGTTATATAATAATAATTATTTATTAAAAAAAAAAAATCCGAAGCGACTACGTCGTGGCCGCTCTTACAAGCGACTACGACATGGTCGCTCCTACAAGTGACTACGATGTGGTTGCTCCTACAAGCGAAAACGACGTGGTCGCTCCTACAAGCGACTACGACGTGGTCGCTCTTACTAGCAACTACGACGTGGTCGCTCTTGCAAGCGACTACATCGTGGTCGATCTTGCAAGCGACTACGTCGTGGTCGCTCCCACGAGCGACTACTACGTTGTCGCTCCTACAAGCGACTACGACGTGGTCGCTCATATAAGCGACCACATTGAGCGACTACGTTGACCAGTCGTTCTGTACGACTCATCCGGTAGTCGCTAACAATTGTCGCTCAAAAGCGACTAATTCAGCACGTCGCCTCTTAGCCGTTCATGAGCGACTACGAGACGACCACGAGATTTAGCGACCAGATATTTGCGACCACAAAATGTGGTCGCTCCGTAGTCGGGAAACTCGAGATACTGCATTTTTTTCGAGAGACGGGAGATTCTACGTTTTTTCTTTCAAAATATGAGATTCCTTGTTTTTAGGGTAATTCAAGATTCCGTGTTTTTTTGAAAAACCCAAGATTCCGCATTTTAAAAAAAACCCGAGATTTCGTATTTTTTTGGAAAAACCTGAAATTCCACCCTTTGGAGAAATCGAGATTCTGTATTTTTCGGGAAGACCTGAGATTCCGCGCTTTCGAGAAAACCCAAGATTTCATGTTTATTGGGAAAACCCGAGATTTTGCTTATTGTGAAAACCCGATTCCGTGTTTTTAGTGAAACCCCGAGATTCTGCGTTTTTCGGGAACACCTGAGATTCCACGTTTTTTGGAAAAGCCTGAGATTCCTTATTTTTCGGGAAAACCCGACATTCTTTGTTTTTTGGGAAAACTTTAGATTACGCATTTTTCTAGAAAATTCGAGATTTTGTGTTTTTTTGGAAAACTTGGGATTCCGCATTTTCCGGGAAAGCCTTAGATTTCACGTTTTTTTGGAAAACCCCGACATTTCATGTTTCTTAGGAAACGCTAGATTCCACATTTTGGAAAACCCCATGTATCCGCATTTTTAAGAAAAAACCTATATTTTATATTTTTAGATAAAAAAATATTCCAAAAAAAATTGAAATGTAGATCTAACATGTTTTTGTTGTCACAGATGTAGATCTAACATCGAAACCTTACATTCTGTAATGTTTCTAATATATAGATTTTGGATCTAAATATTATATTTGGGTACAAATACAAAATAATCAAAATAATAATATAAAAATCATTTGTATACAGATGCAACATTTGCTCTGCATCTGGACGATGGAAAGAAAATGACTTAACTGTGCAAGAATGTCTTTTTGAGTAATTCGTGTTTGAGGAGTCGCGATTAAAATTAAGAGATTTCATAAAATGATAGAATTTTTTTCTGAGAATTTTTGCTCATTTGATGGATTAAGCTGAGCAATTTTGTAAAACGATAACGTTTTGTATTTTTGAAAATTATGTTTTTTGTTGATAACAATCTACAAAAATTACAAGATTTCTTTAAACTCTAGAATTTATATTTTGAGAAATTATGCTAACTTGGTGGATTTTGTAATTCAGTAAATTATGCAAATTTAGTTGATAATTTTCAACAAAAATTCAAAGATCTTTTAAAATGTTAAAATTGTGTATTGTATGAAATTATACTAATTTGATGGATAATATTCCACCAGAATTTTGGAATTTTGTAAAACGCTCGTATTTTTATTTTCAATAAATTGTAGTGATTTAGTGAATAAAAATGAGGAGATTTATAAAACACTATAATTTTATATTTCTAGAAATAATGTTGTTTTAGTTGATAATAGTCCAACAAAATGAGAGATTTTGTAAAATAGTATAATTTAGTACATTGATAAATTATTTTTATTTGGTGGATAATAGTCCACAAAAACAAAGAAATTTTGTAAAATAATTATTTTTTTTACTTTGATAAATTATGATAATTTGGTGCTTAATAGTCCATACATATTGAGTGGTTTTGAAAAATATTAGATTTTATTTATTTTGATAAATTATGCTCACTTGGTGGATAATAATCACCACAAAAAACAGAGTGATTTTGTTAAAAAAAATAAGATTTTGTATTTTAGAAAATAACGCTCATTTGGTGTCTAATAGTAAAAATATTAAGGATTTTGTAAAACATTCTATTTTTGTATTTTGGGAAATTTTAATTATTTGGTGCATAATAGTCTATCAAATTGAGAAAATTTGTAAACTTTAGAATTTTGATAAGTTATGATGGTTGGCAGATACTAGTTCATAAAAATTGAGAGATTTCATAAAACGCTAAACAACTTATATTAGAAATTATGTTTATTTTGTCGATAATATTCCCAAAAAATATTTATAGTTATTGTAAAATGCTTAAAATGTATTTTGGAAAATTATGATGACTTAATGTATTGTAGTCAACAGAAAACTAAGAGATAGTGTAAAATGATTAAAAAATATGTTAATTTGGTGTGTAATATTCTACAAAATGAGAGAATTTGTAAAACGCTAGAATTATGTTTTTAAAAAAATTATGTTGAATTGATAATGTAGTCAACCAAAATCTAAGAGGTGTTTCAAAACGCTTGAATTTTTTATTTTGTGACATTATACTGATTTTGTGGATAACAATCCACAAAATAGAGATTTTATAAAACATTATAAAATTATTGTTTGAGAAATTATGTTGATTTGGTGGATAATAGTCCACAAAAATGAAAGACTTGTAAAACGGTAGAATTTATATTTGAGGAAATTATGCTAATTTGTTGGATAAGAGCCACACAAATTGAGGGAGTTTATTAAGTACTATAATTTTGTATTTCTTGGAAATTATGCATATATTTAGTGGATAATAGTCCTCACAAAAACAGAGAGATTTTAGAAAAATACTAGAATTTTTATTTTTAGAAATTATGTTTATCTGAAGGATAATTGTCCACACAAAATCGAGATTTTGTAAAACGTTTGAGTTTATATTTTGGAGAATTTTTACTGATTTAATGGATAATATTCCATAAAAATTGAGGAATTTTGTAAAACACTAAAATTTTGTATTTTGGGAAATTGTGGTGATCTCGTGGAAATAATCCAGAGAAATGAGCGATTTTGTAAAGCACTATAATTTATATTTTGAAAAATTATAATGATCTGGTAGATAATAATCCACAAAAACTTAGAGATTTTGTACAAAGATAGAGTTTAATATTTTGAAAATTTATGCTAATTTTGTGGATAATCTAATATATAAAAAAGGAAGGAGATGATCTCTTATAATGACATATGACACATATTTTCTATAAAAAATTATAATTATATTATAAATAACATAAAATTTAACAAAAAAAACAAATGTGACACTTTGGTAATGTTTATGTTGTGTAGTGTAGAGGTCATGAGTTTGATTCTCACTATTCTCACTTTTGTTTAGTTTATTGTTTTATCAAAGTGACGTAGTTTTAATATGTATACACATCTATAAATATAGTTTTCTTTGAAATCTATATATTGCTGAGTGTTATAACAATACCATATTTAACGTATAATATTATTTTGAGAATCTTAATAGATTTGAGATAAGGAAAAAAAAAAATATATATATATATATATAAGAGATTATTATGATCATAGAAATTATTTATTTATTGAACAATAGGTAATATAATAAATTTGGATTATCAATTATGTGAGAACAAACAAAATGAATATTTAAGAATAATATGCAAAATAGATTATTATAATTAAAACAATAAAATTGATAAAATACGATATAAAAATAGTTAACTAAAATTCAACTAAGAATATTTCATATAATAAAACAAATATAAAACGACACCCGCGCATACACGGATTATCTCCAAGTAGTTCATAAAAGCGGAGTATTTTATGAAAACAATACAATTTATATTTTGAGATTAATAGTCCACATAATATAGAGATTTTGTAAAACGCTAAATCATTGTATTTTAGAAAATTACGCTAATTTGTTGTAATAGTCGTCCACAAAAATGAAATATTTATAAAGTGTAATCTTTTTGTATTTTGAGAAATTATGTTTATTTCTTGGATGATATTCTATAAGAACTAAGTGGTTTTATAAAACGATAGAATTTTATATTTTGAGAAATTATGTTGATTTGGTGGATTATACTCTCCATAAAAACTGAGAGATTTTGTAAACTGTAAGATTTTTATATTTTTTGAAATTACACTATTAGGTGTATAATATGCCACAAAAATGAGATAGTTTGTAAAACTCAATTTTTTTGTAACATGGTTAAATTTTGATGATTTGGTGAATAATAATCCATAAAAATTGAGAAAATTTCTAAAACACTCTAATTTTAAATTTTGGAAAATATGATTATTTGATAGGTAATAGTTCATAAAAAGTGAGAAATTTTATAAAATGCTAAATTTTTGTATTTTGAGAAGTTGTGCTAATTTGGTGGGTAAAATCCATAAACACAAAAAGATTTTAAAACGCTAAAATTTTGTATATGGGGAAGTTATGCTAAGTTGTTGGATAATAGTCCATAAAAATTGACTGTGTTTTTACAGGACTATAATTTTATATTGTAGAAAATTATGTTGAATTGATGGATAATAGTCCTCACTAAAATTGAGAGATTCTATAAAACATTAGAATTTTGCAATTTAAAAAATTATGTTGGTTTGGTGGATAGTAGTTCATAAAAATTGAATATTATCTTTATATTATAAAAAGTGATTATTCATCACTAAGTCACTACATGTCAATGATGTGTCATCTTGTATGTTACCACTTTATAAATGTCATTTGTAGTGACACTAATCTCTCCTTATTATCAACATCTAGATAGTGAGGTGTCTTCTTCTCTTTAGCTTTGATCAACTATAAATAGATGTTGTATCCTTTGTAAATCATATCAATCATAAACACAAAAACTTATGCAATCATAAGCTTTCAAATCTCTCTCAAAGCACTCACAAAAGTAAGGAGAAGCTTCCTACAAAAGTGTTCCCACCCCATATATATATATATACATATATATATATAAACATTATTATATATGTTATATTATAATAGTTCATAACATGTTATCAGCACGAGCGACTCTCGACGTTTCTAGGTCCCGATATTTTCCGGTCCCGACATTTTCCGGTGTCGACATTCCAACGGTCCCGACGTTTCTCTATTGTGACGTTTCTCGATCCCGAGTCGACGACCCGTTTTTCCGTTCAAAATCCATATATCCTTTAAGGTAGTATTTCTGGTAATATTTAAATTTATCAAATTATTTAAATTTCTGCATGCTAGTTTAAGAATATGTTAAATTTTTAGAAAAATGACGGAAATGCATGTCTGATTAAGAGAAATATCTCTCGAGTTTCAATGCCAAGGGGAATAAAGTTTGAAATAAGTAATGTTTTATTTTCCCCTAAGTTTGTAAAAACTTATTGAGTTTCAGAGACATTCGTATGAATGGATATTGCATTGAAAAAAAAGAAAAAAAAGGTATTGAATACTTTTGTATTACATGAGAACAAAAAAAGAAATTTTGGAAGACTTGCTTATGTTATCTTCTGGATTATATTGCACAAAAAAAAAAATATGATGAAGTCATATATTATGATGGACCCAAAATATATTAATATGTTTGAAGTATGGTATAAAATATTTGGGCATTCGAGTTCAGTTAAGATGAGAAAAATTGTGCAAAAATACAAATCGCCACCCATTGGAAAATGAAAAGATTTTCAATTGGGAGAGTTTTTATGCAATGAATTTTCTCAAAGAAAAATTTATTTCTCGGCCTTCACCAGCTAAAATTGGGAATGAATGTCCACACTTTTTAGAAAGAATACATGGTGATATATGTGGACCTATACATCCAATGTGTGGATCATTTCGATATTTATGGTATTAATTGACGCATCTAGAGGATGGTCATATGTTTGTCTATTGACAACTCGAAATATGATTTTTCAAAATTCATTGCCCAAATTATTAATTTAAGAGTACAATAATGTTATAAAGAAAATCATACTTGATACCGATGGTGAATTCACTTCCCAATATTTTGATGATTATTGTTTATCGATGGGAATTGATGTTGAACATTATGTTGCTCATGTTCATACAAAAATGGAATGGTCGAGTATTTGATTAAAGATTGCACCTCATTGCAAGGCCATTAATATTGAGAATGAATCTCCCAATTTCAGTATGGGGACATGATATATTACGTGTTGCAGCTTTGGTCTAGATACGACCAAGCGCAAAAATGAATTTCCCCCATTTGAATTAATATTTGAGCAAAAATGTATCTCATCTCCGTGTTTTTAGGATATGCGGTTTATGTTCATATTTGCCCACCATAAAGAATGAAAATGAGGGCATAAAGGAGATTGAGATTTTATATAGAATATACGTCACCAAGTATCATTGAACCACAAACTGGTGATTATGTTTTACGGCACGTGTTGCCAATTGTATCTTTAATGAAGATATATTTCTAGCGTTAGGGGGAGGAAATAATCAAGTATTAAAAGATATTACATGGTACATACCATATTTGTTGCATCTTGATCCCCCCTACAAATCAAAGAGACCTAGAAATTCAGAAAAATGTGTATTGTAAAAGTTGGCAAATGAATACCAGATGCGTTTACAGATATTAATACAGTGACGAAATCATATATCCTTGTTGTTAATGCCTCATTTAGAATTAATATTTCAGAAGGACAAGTTAATGAACATAAGGTTCAGTTAATAAAAAAGGGAGGCCGATGGGATCAAAAGATAAAATCCCCGAAAGAAAAAGAATTTGGGAGAACAAAATGAAAAGATTCCATAACTATTTAAAAATGTCTAAAAGACAAAGATGAGAAATTTATAGAAGAGGCATATAAACAGAATTTTCCAGAAAATTGAATATGATAAAGAGAATCATTTAGAAAAAGAGTATGATCCTGAAAATATGAGTTTTCAATCCAAATTGGACAGCGTCACTGGTGATTTGCTTCCCAAAGGGGATGAGAGGTCACCAGTTCGAGTACCGGTATGGGGCGGGGACCATAACTCAAATCGGACAGCGTCACTGGTGATTTGCTTCCCAAAGAGGATGAGAGGTCACCAGTTCGAGTGCCGGTGTGGGAATAAGATCATTTTATAGACATATAAACATAATCTTCCAGAAAACGAAATGAGAAATGAAACAAATCGTATGTAAATAGGTTTTTGTGAGAAAAAGAAATGAGAAAATGAGCTAAACTCCTAATGATAATCTCACTTTAATAGAACGTGGAAGATATTGAAGATTATGTTTCATCTTATACGATGAATTTTGATCCTTAATCA
>OVAO01002822.1:0-12100 GCA_900406285.1 Biscutella auriculata | reverse complement strand
CCGGCCGTCGACGGATCCATCTCCAAGGGCATTTTCACGCACTCAGCGTGTATCAGGGTTTCCATGGGCTTTTTAATCCGCCGTCTAATCCAACAGTCCTGAATATGATGGATGAAAATACTAAAAGGGCGATTAACTGCGACACCAAAAAGTGAGATACAACAGAGGAAGATGTTTTGTATGTGTTATGTGTTGTCTCTCTCAAGAAAATGTACCGTTCTTGGATAAAAAGGGGACATTTTCTAAACAATAGTAAAACATTGTGGGCACAACAAATGCGAATAGTAGAACATAAGTGCCTTCGTAAAGAATCCTCATCGCATGGTTGTTTTGATCTTAGGCATCCCACAACAACTTTACCCGACTATGAACGATTTTCTTCGTAATCCATCGTTGATGTTTGACCAAAAGAATGGAACCTAAACCCTTCTTCTAGCATGTTCATTAGTATGATGGTCACCAACGTTCATACTAGAGAGTCTCAACATTGTTGCATATCATCATTCTCGAGCTTTTTGTTACTCCTAACTCTAATCTCTTCCTCTCATAAAAACTCATCAGTCTTCTGTTTGAGCAATCTTTAAAAGAGTTTATTTCAGGAGGAGGTTGAACCAAATGTTGGGTTTGGGTTCTTGTTGGTCGACCCAACTCCAATCCCACAACACGATTGACCATCCTTTGTGATTCATGAGGTTTGCTAATTAGTTGGTTTTAATGTACAAATGACGAAGAGCTTCCAAAGTGCATAAGAAGTAGTATCAATAAGGTGAGACTGAGAAACTTGAGTTGGAGACGCGGAAATAACTCCAATATATGAGTTAATTAGGTTCAGGCCGAGAGAAACAGGATTTTAGAAGGTTGGGTGGGAATAGAGATTGACATAGAGTAATCTACATCAGCCGTTTTGTTAACTTGAATGAAATTCATAAGTGACTTACTATCATACTCAATAACTTGATCCCATTTTTCAGACACTTTCCTCACCAATCCATCATCATAACCTTGCACTATATATCAACATTTTTACGATTTACCAAGAATGTAAATAGAAGATAGCATTCGTCAATCTATAAGAAGCAGAAGATCCAACAACACAAACATTTTGCTTGTCGTAAATATTGTTAAAAACAACACCAACTTAGTCATCTGGAAAGTAGATGCAAAGCATTTCACTCAAGACACATGTCATGGAATGCTCTGTAAATGCTCCCACATTCTATTTGACAAGCCACTTCCACGAATCTGAAAAATCAGAGTAAAATGCATCAAGATAAATATTTCAACTTCTTGGTAAGATATTGGATAAGGAAATCATGCACTTATCTTCCTTAGTTTGTTAGAGTCTTTGACCATAAGACATGAATTTTTTTATAGTGTATTCCTACTTTATAGAGGTTCTTATGGAAATCCCCATCTTTCCAATCTTTTCAAACTTTCATACCTCATCATCCAAAGCAGGTGGATAATATTTCTTGTACACCGTCGAAAAGAACCATCAGAAAGAAGAAGAAAAAGAAGAACAAATTTTGAATGTTAATCCAAAAACAATGACGATTCAGATACATCGATGATCATTTTGAAATTATAAGATAGGTCTTATGATATCAGAAAAAGGAAAGTGAGAACTTACACTCTCCACGATGGTGCTTCACGGTAAGGGTTTATGTCTTTGCCTCACGTACACGCATCCCTTCATAGTAATCAGAAGAGACCTTTAAGCCCAACCGAATTTTCTGCATCATATCCAACTTGAGTTGTCTGTAAAGATAAGTTCACCTAATGTTCCAACACCTTTCAACGTAACCTGCAAGTCACCGATCAAGACAAGGCTTTTTCCTTGACCCTCTTTCACCAAATGATCGTCAAACTCTTCTCCACTCCAACCTTCATCATCTTCGTTGTTGAAATCACCGTCAAGCATAATAACATCGAGCTTTATTAGGACCTTTTTGTTATTAGAGAGAGAAAAAGAGAGAAAAAGTGTGATTGGTTTCTTCTATTCCTCCTCCGTCGTCGGCCACGGCGTGGGCCTCCGTCTTCTGCCATGAAAAAGAAAAAGACTCGTAAGTCCCCCTCTCCTAGCCACTCCGCTCCTGGATCTGGCATTCCTCGTTCTACCTCTTCCGGGCCTGTTAGCTCCTTAAGCGAAGCCCCGGTCCCTGTTGCTGCCTCTCTTGATGTAGCTGGTTCTCAAGTGGTAGCTTCTCCATCAGCTCCTCCAGAGCCCTCCGGTGAATCCCCTGCTACCGCTGTTCCCGAGCCTCCTAAACCTCAAGATGAAGCCCCTAAGGTTGCTCCTGAGCAAATAATCCCCTCTGTCTCTGGTTCTGTTCAACCTAGTGGAGCTCAGGTAGCTGCCCCTCCGGTTATCCCTGTCTCAGCAACTCCTGCTGCTCCTCCTCATCAAGCTTCTTCGGTTACCCCTAGCCCTAGCCCTAGCCCTCTGTCTCTTTGGAAGGACCTTTTTGCAGGCAGATCTGAGAGATTGACTCGAAAAGGAAAGCCCTTCCTCTTGGAATCTGGTGAATCATGTGTAACGATTCCAAACTCCGTGATTGAGAAAAACAAAAAAATCTTGGGATTCCTTCATCCTCGGTCAATTTTATGAAGACTCTCCCTCACGAGGCACTGTTCATGCCATTGTAAATGGTATTTGGAGCAGACACCGCCGTGATATAGCTGTGTCAAAGATGGATGGAAATGCTTTCCTATTCAAGGTTCCTTGCACTAATGCTCGAAGACTTATCCTGAGCCAAGCTTTATGGCAAATTGATGGACAATCCATGTTTGTGGCGAAATGGACTCCGGGCCTAACACCGTCGAAACCAGAGTTATCAACTGTTCCGGTGTGGCTGGAATTCACCGGAGTTCCATTACAATTCTTCAATAGAGAGGGCTTGGAGCATATAGTTGGTTTGGTTGGACACCCTGTCTGTCTCCACCCTACCACCTTGAATCTGACTAACATTGAAGTTGCAAAGGTTTATACCATTATCGACCCGAGGGAACAATTTCCTAAATGGGTAAATGCTCGGTTTGAGTCGGGAGAAATTAGGCGGGTTAGAGTTACTAGTCCATGGTTACCTTCGGTTTGTTCTCACTGCAAGAAGGTTGGGCATTCTATAGCTAGATGCTCGACATCCCCCCCCCCCTACTTGCACTTCCTGCAACTCTGTAAAGCATACAACTGCTGCTTGTCCGCGTATGAAAAGAAAAAAGGCCAAGGGTAAAGCTCATGTCCCTGAAGAGCTGCCTATTTTTCAAGTGAAGCCAGTATGGGTCCCAAAGCATGGTCCTTCCTCTATTGCAAACCTACCGATCCCTACGGCTGGACCTCCTGCGACTCAACCTGGGATAATATCTCCTTCTCTCCCGATGGTAATGGATGTTTCTGCTAAGGATTCTATTGCACCATCTACTCTCCCTCCTCCAGTCTCTGATCCCAATCCCTCTATCATGGGAAGCCCTACTGTGAATCCTCTATGGGCTTTGGGTTCTCGTCAAAGTCCTAACGATGAGTTAAAGACTCCTTTTATTAACAAGGACAGGCTTAGCAAAAGATCAAAATCATCGAGGCTGTAGCAGGCGATCCCAACATCGGGTATTCCTTTGTAAGTTGATTTGCCTGGCTCAGGTGTAGATCACCAAATTGCTATCAACCCCAGTGACTCGAAGATCTCTATCTGCTCTCGTGAAAGCTCTGATGATGAGGATATCCACTATGAGGATTGTGATAAGTTCATCGCTGTTATCTCCAAAAAGCTTAAGAAACGAATGAAGGAAAAGTCCAAGGAGAAGTTTAGGCCTAGTGGCCCTCATTCCCCTAACTAAGTTCTATTTTTATGAATATTTTTGCCTAGAATGTTAGAGGTCTTAACGACCCTGTAAAGCGGATATGTATTAAGAAGTGGTTGCGGAAAAATCAGCCGTTTTTTGGTGGTCTTATAGAGACCCATGTAAATCCGGGAAACAGTCAGCTTGTTATAAACAGATTGTGCCCTGGATGGCTTTTTGAAGGAAACTATGAGTTCTCCGATCTCGGTAAAATTATCATAATACGGCATCCCTCTGTTGGAGTTAAGATTGTTGCCAAGTCTCTGCAAGCAATCACTTGTATCGTTAAGTTGCCTTTCATCTCTCAGGAATTTGTGGTCACAGTGGTTTATGGCTCCAATTGTGGAAACGTTCGATCTCTCCTTTGGTCTGAGTTAGAAGAAATATCGGTTGCTCACTATTCGAGAGGCCTCCCTTGGATTTCGCTGGGAGACCTGAATCAGATCTTAAATGACTCAGACCACTCCTGTCTTGCTCCTAACTCCTCTTCAAGGGGGATGCGTGAGCTAAGGGATTGCCTCTACTCTTGTGATCTCCATGACTTACCTTTATTTGGCAATACCTTCACCTGGTCCAATAAGCAGATTGTAAACCCTATTGTCGAGAAGCTAGATAGAATTTTGGTCAATGATATTTGGAGAACTGCCTTCCCGCAGGCTATTGTTGTCTTTGGAGAGCCGGGATTCTCAGATCATAGCCCTTGTTGTGTGTTTTTGGATGCTCAGAATGCTAAGCGAAGAACTCCCTTCAAGTACTTCAACATGTTAAGAAAAAACCAGGATTTTCAGGATCTAATCAGGGAGACTTGGTCTTCATTCTCGTTGGTGGGATCTAATATGTTCATCTTATCCAAGAAGCTTAAGGACCTCAAGCCTATTATTCGGTAGTTCAGCAAGCAGAATTACTCTGGTATTCAGTTGCGAACGACATAAGCATATGAAGCTCTTCAGTTATGTCAGGTTGTTTCCTTGTCAAACCCAATTCCGCATAATCTGGAAATTGAAAAATCTGCTTTTGCTAAGTGGTCCATCCTTGCCAGAGCAGAGGAATCTTTCCTAAGGCAGAAGTCTCGAATCAGATGGCTAGAGGAAGGTGACTCTAATTCTTCTTTCTTCCATCGATCACTGATATCAAGGCAGACCCGAAATCATATCCACTACTTGATTCATGAAAACGGCTTGGTTATTGATTCAAAAGCTGAGATTGAGAATCACATTCTGGATTATTACAAAGACATTCTTGGTGGTCCCTGATGCCTCAGTCTCAGACATTGCAAATCTGGTAAGTTTTCGTTGCTCCTCTACGACCTCTGATTTTCTTTCGGCCCCCTTCTCTAGATTGGATATTCAAAATGCAATCTTTGCGCTTCCAAAGAGTAAGGCGCCGGGTCTGGATGGTTACCCAGCAGACTTCTTTACGGATCACTAGGGAGTAGTTGGCAACGACTTAATTGATGTTGTTTCAGAATTTTTGACATCTGGCCATCTCCTTAAGCAATGGAATGCGACAGCTATTGCTCTGGTTCCAAAAAAGACAAACGCGAATAAGGTCTCTGAATATAGGCCTATTTCGTGTTGTAATACTGTGTACAAAGTTGCCTCTAAGCTCCTCGCCAACAGTCTTAGACATGTTCTCCCTGACATAATCTCCTACTCCCAATCAGCTTTTATTCCCGGCAGATTATTGGCAGAGAATATTCTTCTAGCAACTGAGCTGGTCCAAGGCTATAACTGGAAGACTATGTCAAAGCGTTTTATGTTAAAAGTTGATCTGAAGAAAGCGTTTGATTCTGTCAATTGGAATTTTATTCAGAAGACTCTTGAAGCTCTTAACTTTCCGCCGCACTTCAGAAAGCTGCTTCTCGAGTGTCTTACTACTACGCAATTCTCTATTTCTATAAATGGAGAACTTTGTGGCTATTTCAAAGGGACAAGGGGATTGAGGCAAGGGGATCCTCTTTCCCCGTATATCTTCGTCTTTATTCTTGAAGTTTTTTCTAAAATGCTGAAGTAGAAGTATGCAAACTCATCGATTGGCTTTCATCCTTCTGCCTCAAACCCGCAAGTAAGTCATCTAGCTTTTGCGGATGATATTATGATATTTTTCGATGGCTCGAGTTCTTCCCTTCGCAGTATTGTTCGTACCTTGGATGGTTTTTCTGCTTGGTCAGGTCTGACTATGAATCGGGAGAATGCGGATTTGTTTATTGCTGGTTTGAACCATGAGGAAACCTCTGACATTGCGAGTCTTTGTTTTCGCTTAGGTTCAATGCCAATAAGATATTTGGGTCTTCCGCTTTTGCATAGAAAGCTTCTTCTGCATGATTACCGGCCTTTGATTGATCAGCTCATCAGCCGATTTAATTCATGGTCTTCTAGAGCTTTATCTTTTGTTGGTCGTAGGCAATTACTTGTCTCTGTTATCTATGGGACTCTGAATTTCTGGTGCTCTGTTTTTGTGCTTCCCCAAAACTGTTTAAAGAAGATCGAAAGCCTTTTCTCAAGGTTCTTGTGGGAAACGACATAGAAAAAAGAGCGAATGCAAAAGTCTCGTGGTCAACGGTGTGTTTGCCAAAGGATGAGGGTGGTCTTGGCCTAAGAAATTTCAGAATTTGGAACCAAACTTTGTGTCTAAAGCTTATTTGGATGTTATTTTCAAATCTCAATTCCTTATGGGTTCAATGGATTAAAGCTAACAGGCTTAAGGATAACATTTTCTGGAATATAAGTGACAACATCCAATCTTCTTGGACCTGGAAATCTCTGCTTCGCCTCAAACATCTTGCCTCGAATTACCTTCGCTGCAATATTGGAGATGGGAGACGAGCTAGCTTCTGGTTTGATTCTTGGTCGCCATTTGGTCCGTTGATAGGCTTCTTTGGCACCCACGGACCGAGAGAATTGGGGGTTCCTTTGAACGCGACGGTTTTTGATGTCTGGTCAGACACAGGTTGGACTATCACTAGTGCTCGTTCCAATGAATCTGAGGAGCTGTTGATCTATTTATCTTCAATTCCTCCTCCTTCTGAATCGATTATCCCGGACTCTTACTGTTGGCATGTTCATGACCAATCCTTGCTGTCTTTCTCCACCAGTAAAACATGGGATTCTATAAGGCCTCGAACAGCGAAGAAATCTTGGTTCAAAGGATCCATACCGAGACAAACTTTCCTCTTCTGGATTGTTCAACTAGATCGCTTGCCTCTTCGGTCCAGACTTTTAAGCTGGGGTCTCTCGGTCCCGCCTCACTGCTGCTTATGCAATACTTACGCCGAAACTAGAGACCACCTCTTCCTGAGATGCGACCTAAGTCGTCGTCTTTGGTCTATGAGTTCTCAAAGGATTAATCCAACTACTTTTTCCTTCCTCACCTGGACTGCTCTAACCGAATGGATGGGGATGTCATCGGTTAGCTCTCCAACGTTTCTGCGTCGGTTAATAGCTCATGCTACTGTCTCAGTTATTTGGCATGAAAGAAACTTGAGACTTCACTCTGGTGTTGATTCCTCGGCTGAGGTTCTTTTCAAGAAGGTTGATCGAGTGCTGAAAGATGCGATCTTGAGCAAGACAAGACGATCTCAGGATAACTCCCTCATGTTGTTGTGGCTGGCGGGTTCTTAACTTTTGTTTTTCCCTCCCTGTTATTTATGTAGTTTAGCCCTGTCTTTTTAATTTTTTTAACAGGCTATTCTAATCTGGATCCGCCGTGTTTGTAAATTGTTACAACCCCTTTCATTAATATGATATTCACAAGTTATCAAAAAAAAAAAAACATCGAGCTTTGCAGAAGCTTCGGTCCTACTGTCAATACATGTCCAATTGTCACATATAGCAATACAACATGAACCGCAACACCTTGCTCCCCGTTTTATCTTGACCGAAATTACAGCTGCAAATCCCTTCTTTTTGTTGTCTACTTTAAAATTTGGAGTCCAAATTAGATTTGTTTGAAACTTCGAAGCGGAGTGAAGATTAAGGGACGACATTTAAGATTTTAGTTCTTCTCTCTCAATAGTACATTTAAAGATCTTTGTCACACGATATGTATTTTCATAGTTTTGTTTTCAAGTTGGTATATAAAGCGTCATGATCTGGTAATTAAAGGTACGTAAGTTGTCGGGAGGAAGAGGAAAGGTTATATATAATCGAAATATTTATGTAGAGGTATATTTATTTATTTGATTGAATACAAAATTATGGACACTGGTGACGTGTCAAATTGTAGTGAGATTAAAAATGCTGATGTGGATGGCCTCAGAGACCCTAAATTGATACTTTCTATTAGTATAATTAATGATGGATGGATCTTTGACTATTTATTCGAATTTTTGAATTCCATTCGAGTAATTCTATTTTGTGGGTCGGTCCAGTTTATGTAGGGGTGGTATCGAATTTATATTAGTTCAGATAAGAGATTTGGGATACATAATTATGAGAAAAAAAATTGGTTTGGTTCCTACTTATTCAGGTTCATTATCCGAGATCAGACATTTTGTACTGTCCTAAACAACAAAGTAAGTTCAGTTAATCTAACATAAAGTAAAACCATAAGAACTATGTAGTATATCATTTAACAATAAAATACAACAATAAAAAAATTGTGTAATTTTAATTTTCACTGATGATTTCGAATAATTTTATTTTTTTATTGATCAATAAAATAAGAATAAATGTGAAAATATTCATGAGCCAGAATTAACTAACAAATAGTACTAAAAGAAGAAAAAACAGTCAAAATATATAAGAGACACAAAATTATCTCATTAACTGTATCTTTTCTAATTCTACATTATATTTATCACTGATGAATAATTTTCTGTAAATATAGTATAAAAATTATAATATCAAATATAAGTAATTTTATAAGTATTTACACTTCACATTAAATATTATACATTAATAAACTATACTATTTTTTTATCATCTAGTAAACTATACTATAAAATTTAGAAATTATATTATAATAAAATACTATATTTAACTAAATTAAAAAGGTTTTATATAATAACGCGCGGGACAAACTTTAGTATAACTTTAAAAGGTTTGAACATGGTAATAACAAGGAGTATTTAGAAAAAAAACGCTTTATTACCAATAGTTTGCTAAGTGGAGGTTTAAGAATTAGACAGTTCATGCTAAGTGGATTTGCATGAAAAAACCAAATGTTTTTTTCTAAGGTGATTCTCGATGACCTAAAAGTCGATTCTCGGTGATTGGAAAAGACTCCGTTCTGACACTAGGCGATGACACGTGTTCCTTAGGATGAGAACTCGGGTGTTTCCACTACCCTCTCTGGGTGTTTAGGGTTTCAAGATTCTAAAACTTCACATCTTCCACTTCTTCTAAATAATGATTATGTCTGTCAACTTTCGAGTCTCTACATCTTCTACTGCCATAACTCTTCTCTATATTCTCTGCGTTTGTATCACGCTTCTTTCCTCTATAAATTTCTGGTTTTTTCCTTTTTATCTGTACCTTCTCCCACTTCTTTCTCTCTTGTTTTCTTTCTCTTCTGTAAAACCCTAAAGTTCTTTTATCACCTTCCTCCCTAACTTTCTTTTCCTCATACATTTACGATGTCAGAACTTTGGAAGAAACTCCAAGTTCTCTCTATTGGAGCCTCCGAGAAGCCATGGGCGGTTTATGCAGATGCCCGTTCTTTTTTCAGAGAGATCACAATTTATGCTTGTTTGTCAAAGGTTTAAATCCGAAGCATCATAATTCTATGGCCATAAGAAACACCATGCTAAGAGCTTGGCACATGCATGGACTGATTGAAGGCCAAACGAATGACGATGGCACAGTCAACTTCTATTTTCAGAGTGAACACCAAATGCTTTTTGTGTTGGATAGTCAGCCATATAACTTCAAAGGTTGGATGGTGGCTCTGGATCGTTGGACCCGCATAAACTATCATACTTTCCTCAAGTTCATACCTTTCTGGGTTCTTATTGAAAATCTGCCAAGTATTTTCCGAAGAGAAGATATGGTCGAAAGTGTTGGATCTCATTTGGGAAGAACCGATGGTGTTTTCGTTATCCAACCTACTCAATACCATCGCTCTGAAGCCTGGGTGAAAGTCATGTTTGATGTAGACCACACTCTTACCTTTCAACGTCGAGTTTATCTCATGCGTCGATTCTGTACAATTTGTGGCAGCCTTAGGCATGCAAAGGAAGTTTGCACTCAGTAGATCCCTGTCTCGGATGAATCACTCTAGCATGTACCTCTGAATCCTGTGCAACATGATAATATGCAACAGGATAATGCGGACAAACTGCAAAACCAACAAGAAGAGGAAATGGAGCAGCAATTGGAGATGGAGCAGCATTTGGAAATGGAGCAGAACTTGGAGAAGCCATCAGATCTTAATATGCCAACTTCTGAAGAAATGATTGATATGGAAGTCCAGTTGTAATATTTTCTTGCAGGTGAAAGAGGAAAGAAGCGTAAATTTGAAGAAGTTGATCCTGATGACGTTTCTCCGAAGAATGGCCATGCAAAAACACCAAGAGCTGCAACTGAAGAAGGAAGCTCAAGCAAATCTCCGGATAACTCTGAGGGTATGGTGGTTACCCCAAAACCACTGGCTCAACCATGACTCTTATGCATTGGAATTGTCAGGGTTTAGGGAACCCCCTAACAGTTCATCATCTAAGAAATATTAACTTTAATAAAAAACCTGAAATAATGTTCCTTGCATAAACAAAAAATAATGTGAATTATGTAGTTTTCTTGTGTAATACACTAGGGTATGATTATCATTTTGCAGTCCCCCCAAAAGGCCTTGGTGGTGGTTTATCTGTCTTTTGGAGGCAAAATGTTTCGGTTGTTATAAAAAAGGCGGATCCGAATATCGTGTATATGAAGTTTTCATCTTCTTGCTATGACTTCTCTATTTTATATATATGGTCCGCCTTTGGAATCTCTTAGATCGGATTTTTGGACTCGCATATCTTCATTATACTACAACTGTTCTTCCCGGTTACTTGTTCTTGGAGACTTTAATGATGTTCGGTTTGCATATGAGAAGATGGGGGTATTTGTAAAACTCAAAAATCTCTATCACGTTTAAATCAGTTTGTTCAAGCTCTAGGCCTCCAAGATATTCATATGCTATGAAGTTTATATACATGGATTGGTAAGAGATATAATCATGTCATTCAAGCAAAGCTCGATCGAATCATGGGTAATCGGTGTTTTGTAACTTTTTTCCGAAGGCAACATCGGAGACATTAGAATGGAATGGATCAGATCATAAACATTTACTGTTATCTCTAAATGTTACTAATTCCCCTGCGTTTAAATTTTTTAGGTATAATCCAATGTGGAAGAATGAGCCTCATGTCAAAAATATAGTAGCTAATGAATTTCAACATCGGGCTTCACAGGCTTCAACCACATGTGATTTGCATCACATTGTTCAAAAACTATGAGGAGTTTAAGAGTTTGGCGAATAAAATCAAAAACTCCGCGTCAGAAGGAAATTCGACATTTGGAGGAAGATCTTAAAAGATTAACTAATCAGCAAAGTATTGATTATAATCGGCTAATGACAGCTAAAACCAGACTACAATGTGAAGTAATTAAAGAAGAAAGGGATCTTAGACTTCGTAGTAGAACCTTATGGCTAAAGTAGGGAGATAAAAACATTGCCTACTTCCATGCCAAAATGAGTCAGCGCAGACATCGTAACACAATCCATTCTCTGCAAAATGATAATGGGAATAGATGTTTTGTCTCACAATGACATTTCAAGAATAGCTACGAATTACTTCACTCATACGTATAAAGCCCAACCTGCAGGTTCGTCCCGGGTTATAGATTCAGTTTCCACGAGAATTACCCAGCATATGAATCAAGACCTTCTTTGTCCTCTATCGATAAATGAGTTTCACCATGCGATGTTTGATATGCATCAAGACAAGGCTCCTGACCCATATAGTTTGTCTCTATCCTTCTTTTAGCATCATTGGGAGGCAATAAAAGGACGATTATTTGAGTCAGTATGGAAACATCTACCTTAGATCCACAGATAAATTCAACATATGTCACGAAGACTCAACATCCTCATACAATGCGAGATTATAGACCGATCAGCCTCTGTAATACTTCTTATAAGGTCATTTCAAAAAATTTATCCAACAGATTGAAGCCTTATTTGCATGAAATTCTTTCAGAGAATCAATCAGCATTTGTTCCCGGTCGCCAATATCTGATAATATCTTGTTGGCTCATGAAGCAATTCATTCTTTTAATACTAAGAA
>OVAO01002821.1:0-12100 GCA_900406285.1 Biscutella auriculata | reverse complement strand
CGAGACAGAGAAACTGATGCGTAATTTAGGTCTCCCATATCATACAATTGACGTGTGTATCGACCATTATATGATCTTCTGGTAAGAAGATGGAAATGAGATAAATAGATTTTGTTAAGCACCTAGATATATGCATAACAACGGATGAACAAAAATACCACACAATCGTATGTGGTATTTGTTGGTGGCAGACATACTAAAAAGAATGTATCAGACCGAGAAGTTGCTAAAGCAACGAGATGGCACGCAGAGTATGAGTCAGAGGACGAAACAATGATTCATCCATCCAATGCATCGGAATGGAAAACTTTTCAGCATCTACATCCTAGATTTGGTGGAGAACCAAGAAATGTTTACCTCTGATTGTGCACGAATGGATTTTATCCGTTATGAATGTCACGAAATCATTCGTTATGGAATGTGATTATGAATCCCTATAACTTCCCACCCCCCCCCCCTCGCTATGTGTATGAGTAAAGAATTTTTATTTCTGAAAATTTTGAATTATGGGCCGAAGCATCCACGAGCAAGTCTTGATGTGTTCTTCTTACCTCAGATTGATGAGTTAAAAGAGTTTTGTCTACTAGAGTTGAGGCGTACAATATATCAACGAGACATGCTTTTAACTTAAAAGTAGTATTGATGTGGTCGATCAGTGACTTTCCAACATTGTAGATTATCATGTCCAATATGCATGTAAGATACAAAGATATATCAACAGTCAAATGGAAGAAAAACGTGTTGGTTTGATTGTCATTGACGATATCTTCCTCCATGTCATCCATTACGGAAGAATAATTTTTTTTATGAACGGTAAACACGCTTTGAATGATTATCCACCTGAATCTCCGACCGGTTCACAAGTTTGGTACGAGCAAATTATGCAAGTCAATCAATGGAAAACATATGTATGCGGTGGGAGTGGTCACGAGGTTATGAATTATGGGCATGGTAAGACGTATATGAACAAAGAAAACATATTTTACGAGTTGCCATACTAGACGAACATAAATCTACAACATAATCTTGATGTCATGCATATAGAGAAGAATTTCTTTTATAATATATTGCATACCGTCAAGACAAATCAAAAGACACAAAGAAATCCAAAATGGATTCAAAATGATTTGTTCAAGGAAAGAGTTACATCTAGATGGTCGTGAAAGAGCTCATATTTCTATTTTTCAATTGTCCACAGTTGCCAAGGAACGCTTATTGGAATGTGTCAAAAATAAAGTCAGATTCCCAGATGGTTTTGCGTCAGACCTAGCTAGTTGTGTCGATATGGGTGGAGCTAAGTTTTCACGTATGAAGAGTCATGACTATCATGTATTTATGAACCGGTTACTTCCGTTCATTTTTTCGGAACTCTTACCTCGAAACGTATATCTTGTTCTATATGGTACGTACATTTAATATTATTCATGTTTTCATTAGTCATATATATCTTTCATGTTTGAAATAATACTGATCAATTAATGTATTATTTACTAGGCATTGAAAGTTTTTTCCAAGACTTGTGTTCAAATTCTCTACAACAAGACCGAGTACAAATTATGAAGGAAAACATAGTCATAATTTTATGCAATTTAGAGAAGATCTTTCCACCTGGCGATTTTGATGTAATGGAGCATATCCCCGTACATCTGCCATATGAAGCCTAACTTGGTGGGTCTATACAATATAGGTGGATGTATCCATTCAAAAGGTGTTTTAAGAAATTGAAAAGCAAGGCAAAAACAAAAGATATACAGCTGGATCAATCGTGGAATCGTATGTGAATGATGAAATTTCTTATTTCTTTGAGCACTACTTTTCTGCATATATACAAACAAAAACAAGGTAATTTTGATAATATAATTTGTTGTAAAACATGTGTAAATCATATACGTAACTGTAATTATTGTGTTCGTTGTGCATACATATATATATAGGTCAACTAGATTTGACAAAGCTGAAGCTCATGTTTATTATGTTGGTGGTATGCCATATATATTCAACCATGTAGGTCGTGGAAGTGGAAGATGTAAGGAGATATAGTTCTCTAAAGAGATTATCATTACGCACATACATATATTTTGCGTAATTGGATTACTTTCGGCCACCTGAGAGGTATTTTGCTTTGTTCTGAATAATATATGATATAAAAAGTCTAATGTCGTTGTTTATATATATGTATATATATAGTATGTTCGAAGCTCAGATTTTTTTCACATATCCAACACTCTCTGATGATGAAGTTTCTACGAAAAGAGACATATATCATACAGTTAGAGTGCTCGGGATTGGTGCACTTGAAGATCATACTTTTTAAATGTGCGTAATATGACCCCACGATTGGTAAAAGAACGAGAAGGAGCAACAATGGTAAAAAACGAGAAGGAGCAACAATGGTGTTATAGACGTTCTTGCATTTGGAAAATATTACAAATATGAACATTTTATTTTGTAATTATTATTTAACTTTAATTATTATTATTATGAATGAATTCATTTTTACTAAATTTATTTATAAATGTAGCTTCTCAGGGCGTTCATGTTTGCTATGTATCATACCCTTGGACGAAACAACCGAAGCAATCATGACTCAGTGTTATAAAAGTCAATCAGCGTGGAAATATTTTAGGAGCATATAAAGACATAGAACCTACTCTATTGCAACAGGAAAACAACATTGATGTCGAATTCAATATGATTGAAGAGGTTGTCGTGGATAATTTAGGAGATGGATCAAGCGGAAAAGAGGATATTAATTTCAACGTTGAATATGAAGAACCAGATGATGAATTTCTTTGTAATTTATCAGCTTCAAATGATGATGAGGAAAATGATGAACAAAAAAATTATATTGTAATATGTAATGCGACCACGTTTTACATAATTACTTCGTTTAACCATTTTTAATAGTCTAGTCGCTTAGGATACTATATAATTCATATCAAATAACAAAACAATACAAAACTTCAATTATCTCAATAAGAAAAAATATAACAATCTACCGTTATTGTTAGATAAGTACAACATAAACATTACACTTTACGGCAAACCTTATCCATTCGAGTTAAATATATCTCGTTTATATATTTATATATTTCACATTAAATGGGTAAAAGTGCTTATATATTTATACTTAAACACTTAACGATGATTTATAATTCGCACCATAGTTTAGAAAAAAACATAAACCGAACCAATTATTAAGTTTATATATTTATACTTAAACACTTATCGATGTTTTATAATTTCGATCGTCTTCTAATTCGACTCAATTGGGGCCACAATACACTTGGACGCCGAATCTGGTTCCCTTGTTGGTCAACAAAGTCACCAGACCTTCGGTGAGGCCGCAGACGTTGGTGCAGACGCAGGATTTCCCTTTTTCGCCCATGCAACAGTTCCCGTTCATGGCGGTTCAACCTTTTCCCGGGATGCAATTGTGGGCAAGATCATCGTCGGAGATGTGATTATCATCGGAGATGTGATTCTCGCCAACTCAGCAGACTCTCAGACACAATAGACTTCTCCTCTGATGGCAGAGCAGGCCGTCCCGGTTATCAGAGCATCGAGATCCCATTACACGATCTACTCACTATGCCTGGCCGTGCACATTTGCAAGTTTTATCCCCGGTCGAGATTGAAAATAGATTTGATATTTTATAATTTTATTGAATATTATAATATTTTAGAATTATTAGATAGATTTTAGAAAATTAAAATGATTTTAGGTTTTTTATATTGATTTTAGATAATTTATAATGATTTTAGATATTTTTAATGATTTGAGGAAGTTTAAAATAGTTTTAGATATTTTAGAATGATTTGAGATTATTTTGAATTTTCTGATATTAATAATGATAATAACAATGATTTTAAAAATTTGTAATGAATTTTAAATTTTAATGAATTTTAAAACTATTAATGATTTTAAAAAAATAAAATATTATTTTTAAAATGATTTTTAATATTTTAATGGATTTCAAATTATTTATAATGAATTTTAAATTTGTAATGAATTTAAAACTATTTTATAAATATTTATGTAATTTTTATAAAATTTTAAGATTCGATCGCGATGAATGTTGTTTAGCTCGTGAAATCTTGAGGCTGTTAAAGGATAAATTTGACAATCTATATTATAGTTTGACGGTAAGTCCTTCGGAAATCGAGAACGTTACCTCAACCAATTCGCGGTATGAAATAATTTTTTATACAATTACTTGCCTTTTAATTTTATTTACACTTTCTATAACACAAAGTTTATTATATGTATCAATCTTAACATTGGGATCTAGCTATCACTGCATTAGTGTGTGCCGAATTTGACCGAATTGTCATTTGTCGGATGAAAGGCATGATTTGCCAAGTCAAGAGAGAAGGGACATGCCCAAGGTGGAGAGAGGAGTCATTGTGGACTACTATGTGCCAACACTAGGAAAACGAGGAATCTCGAGAGAGGAGTAGTAATGCTTCTAACTCTCGATATTCGCAACGTGATGGACTCAGTGTCCATAAACATTTGGTGGGCTAAAAATCGTACGCATTCAACAAGAATTGGTATGTTGTTTTTAATATAACATGATCAATTATAATATGTATTTTTGAATTTTCAATGTAGATGTGTGAAAGAGGAAGATCGATCCATATTTGTGAAGTATTCGTCAAGATCCATACAAGGCCAGACAGGTCATATGTGGATTTGAAATCTCAAAGCATATGTGAAAACTTTGACAAGGTCGTACAAGAGAAAATGTCTTAGATGGATCCCGCTGAAGTGTCAGATGACACTTCTCAAGCCGTAGAGCTCACCCAAGAGCAGATGAAAGAATTATTCATTCAGGTACTAATAAATTTATTCGTTGAAATTTATTGTTATAATTTATATTTTTAATCTAATATCAATTTTTTGTAGTCTACTATTGTTGATGAGAGAGGTCATCATTACGGGGTGGTCAACCATTGAGAGGATTTTAGGCAAAGGTGCACATAGAGGACATGAAGCTTCTTCAGTTCTACAGATTTCCAGACGATCCAATAACAACTTCTGGCGGCTCAATGGAAAATTGAAGAGAAAGAAGAGCGGAATGCTTGATGGGGTGAGGAGCAAACTCGTATGGATGAGGAGCAAGCTCGTAGGGATGCTGAATTAACTCATTTTACGCAGGTGAATCGAAGCACCCATAATCACTTGGATGCTCTCATGACGTACCTTAAGTCTCAGAATCCCAACATGTTTGCGTTCTTGATGACTGCACCCGTCGCCGACCCACCAGACCAATTTTTTTCGGGATTAGGTCTTGCGTTCCAAACCCCTCGGAAGACAATTATTTTTGTTTTTGATATTTATTGTTATTTTCGTAAACTTAAAAACATATGTTATTGATTTTAGTGTTTTAAGTTTTAAATATCATTATCTTTTAATAATTTAAATTAATTATTTTAATATTAAAAAATCTATTAAATTTATAATAAAAAATCAAATATGGAGTCGCACACTAGTCGCACTTAACTGCGACTAATGTGCGACTTTGTATCTATTTCTGAAGAATGAGTAATAGTGTGGTTGCAGAAAAAATAACTACACTACGACCCCCTAAGGCGCACATGAGTCGCAAAATAGCAATGCGACTGTATAGTGGAGTCGCACATGAGTCGCAAAATAGCAATGCGACTAAAGTGAGTCTTCCCTTCTAGTGGCAATCACTAAAAGATAGGTTTGGTCACCAAAAATATGTGATCTTACTAAAAGCAAAACATGAGTGGTTGAACCTCTGGTTCCAAGATTATAAAAAGTGTTAGTGAATAAAATTGTGTTTAATTTGGCATAACATCCCAAATGATATTATGTGGAGAGAAGATAACTGATTATAATATGATAAAGAAAACTCTCCAAATTTTTCATCTTGGAAATGTGCACCTACAACATAAATACATGGAAAATGTATTCACTAATTATTCGGAGTTGATGCAAGTCCTTCTTGTTGCTGAACAAAAGAACGACTCGTGATGGGAATGATGTTGCGCACCATCGAGCCATAACAATGGACAAGGACGTGGAAAAAAATGCGGTCAAAACGATTCCCATGGATGAGGAAAATGGAGTGGAAAAGGAAAAGGAAGGGGTTTTCGTACTAAAAATTACAAAAACGCTTTCCACATATGCGGCATGAAAGGACACTGGTCTCGTACCCGTCATATGCCGAAATATTTTGCCAATCTATACCACAAATCAAAGGGAAGAGATGGTGAAACCAATTTCACTGCTTATAAGCCCCGCGAGCCTTCCTATCATGATATGCATGATGAAACTCAACTTGATGTTACATATTTCATCATTGATTATGGAAACGTCTGTGAAAAGTCAGAAAATTAAATTATCGATAAGACGTGTTTTATAATAGTTGTAATCTTATTGAAGAAGATAAAAGAAAATAGTGTTTAAAATGAATATTTTTTGAATTTTTCAAAACCTATTGTAAATAGTTTTGTGTTAATCTTTTTGTTGTAATATAAAGTATTTTGTTACAAATCTTAGCTTTTATGTTTTGCTAACACTATTTTAGAAATTTTGTGATACAGAAGATGCTACAATTTGAAAATCAAGGAGAAATATGTCTGGCAAACAGTGCTACAACGTACACAATACTTAAAGGTAAAAAGTATTTCTGCTCTCTTAAATTAAGTGATGTCAGCGTAAATAATATATATGGCAGTGCAAAGATCATCATGGGCTCCAGAAGAGTCAATTTTTCAATGCCAAATTAAACGAATTTTAAAATAAATTATGTATTATATTCTCTTAAATCTTATAGAAATTTACTCAGTTTCAAAGATATTCGCCGAAATGGATATCATATAGAAATTTTGAGTAAAGATGACATTAAATATATGTGCATCACATCAGTTACTCCGGAGAAGAAAGTCAAGTTGGAATAACTACTAGCATTTTCCTCTGGATATTCCACAAAGATCAAGAAGATCAAATCATATGTCATAATAAACCTGAAGGTTACTGGTATTTTTAAAGTCTAGCATGAACGACCAGGGCATCCTAGTTCATTCATGATGCGAAAAATTGTGGAAACTTCTAGTGGGCATTCATTAAAACCCCATAAGATTTTTAAATCAATGAATTTTCAAGTGATGTAGTTCTCGAGAAAAACTAATAACTCGGTCATCACCAACACAAATTGGGAATGAATCACTAGAATTCTTAGGAATACAGGGTGATATATGTGGGCCAATTCACCCATAATGCGAGACTTTTAAATATTTCATGGTATTGATTGAAGCAATCAGCAGATGATCACATGTGTGTCTATTGACCACAAGAAACATGGGTTTCGTAAAATTCATTTTCCAAATAATCAGGTTAAGAGCACAATTTCCTGATTATACTACACTGGAAGTCAGGCTTGATAACGCTGGTGAATTCACTTCACAAGCCTTTGATGGTTATTGTATGTCAATTAGAATCAATTATTGGAATATCGCATACTTAGCAAAAATCTGAATCAGAGGAAGATAGATGGGCGAACCTCTTATCATCCTAAAAAGTTTGGCGCGAGTTGGAATTAATAACCTATAAATCCTGACAACCAACTTTCACTGACTACGTTTGAACTAGGCAGGCTATGATAGAAAAAATCTGGTAAAGTTAGCTAGACTAATCGATTCTAACTAATGCAGTCTAATCGCTAGCCTAAACTTTCCTAATACTAATTTGGTTGATCTAATATTATTTGTCAACCATAAATCAATTCCTAAATTTAGTTCTCAATTGTCAGATTAAATCTAGATTACAAATCAGTAGCTAAGGAATTATCTAACTAAATCTATTTTTCTCAAAAATTTAATCTAGTATGAACTCTAATTTCGCCTTTTTGAAGACTGTAGACCCAATCTATAAAACAACTCATATATGATCAAAGCGATCCAACAAGACATGGTTGAAAGCAATAAAATAATACCAAAATAGATAAATCAACAAGGATTCAAGAACAAGACACAAACTATTGAATCAAATATTTTCCATAATAAGCTAGTCTAGTTAAGCTCTATTTTTAGCAAAAAATCAAGTGTAAACTAAAAATCGCGTTTTATGGTGCCTTTATAGTCTCATGGGGTAGGTTTAGGGTTTCTCATAGGCTTGGGCTTCATCAGAATTTATGATTTTCCATTTTGGGGAATGATTGATCCCATGACATGTTCGATCTATCCCAACTTCTTTTCTTTTGTCGATTTCGAGTTTTTCGGATTGATCCTAGTAGTCTTGTTAGACGGAGGATCGATCAATCATTAATAAGGTTCAATCGATCATAAGTTTGATGGATGAGGAATTCTTCAAATATTCATGAGATCACGTCCAATAAATTCTTTTCTTCAAATATCACCTCCAAACTTGTAAAAACCCAAAAATGAACCAAAAGACCTCAAAAGCATATTTTATTACTCGATAAGGTGTTCTAAGCATGCTAAAAGCATATCACAGACTTATAAAACCAGGAAATATCACAACATAGAAGTCTTCCACTACGCAATCTAGTCAAGATGATCGGTGAAAACATTATAGGTCGTCTTCATGTTCGAATAAAAGAAGCCTGAAGTTTGCAGAATACATTTAGACGAGGTACCCTCCTCAAGTGACGACGATCAACATCAATACCAAGTTCTTCCCTGATCACCAGATGATTAGGTACCAACCAATGGCTAAGGTCAACTGAGAAAAAGCAATTTAAAGCCTCGAGCAATAATTAATGAATAGCTCTGGAAAAGGGAACCATAAGCCATAACAAACAAAGAACGTTTCTTACAAATAGACATAACCCTTGGATAAAGTCAAGGGTCTTTCATGCGTCTTGGGGATCTAAATAACGACATCAAGAGAAATGCCACACACTTGACACATATTTGAGATTGTATCAAGAGTATACAACGTAAATCTTAAAATGTTTGTCGAGAGAGGACAAGGGTAAGTTTGTATCGACCTCAGGGATGGTCGTGAGAAACTCCCACCTTATCGATCACGACCTAATGTTGCTGGTTTTCTCGCCAAATTAAATGAACTAATTCAAATCTTGGCCAAAACCCTACTTTAATCTTAACCCGTCGATCCAAGTTCTCTCTATATCTAACATACTAAAAGAGATTTTTAATGTTGGTGACGACTTCACACGATATCAAGTCTGACCCATATTGGAATCGGTCCATTAGAGCATGTCCCAAAAATTGAGTAAAGCGCACGACGATCATTTTGACATGGACCGTTATCGAGGAAAGGCCCATGAAAAGAAGAATTTAACATAATTCGGTTTAGAGATAGGAAGCACACTCTTTTTTTTTTTTGATCGAAATATCTATCTTTATTAGAGAGATACAAGCATCGTAATTTGATTACAGAGAATATGAACTAAGCCCAAGATATGGTTTGGGATAAAGAGAGTTCTCTAGCTTGTTTGGCCAATACATCCGCTGATGCATTCTTGTCTCTCTTTATATGTTGAAACTTGTAATTCTTTTGAGCAGATTTTGTTTTGATCCTTGAGATGATGTTCTTCAAGGGATGGTGATTATAGACGTTATCTGCAGGTACTCTCTCATCCTGTAAAAGAGCCTGGACTTGTTTGGCATCCATGTAGAAGGTAACATCAGTGAAGTTTAGTGAAGAGAGATACTGGACAGCATTAAGACAGGCCATGGCTTCCACTTCAGCCACTGAGGCAGTCGCTGTCAGACTAGCTCTACTCCGAATCTTCTCATTGTCACCTTGATATAAAATCCAGGCTATTCCAATTGAAACTTCAGGAGAACTCCAAGATGCATCTAAATAGCAATGATAAGTAGACGAATTAACCGTAATATTGCTAGAACTGTGATGACTTGAAGGTGATGCAGTACTGGTTGGTTGATGAGGATGAGATTTCATAGTGGATTCCCAGGCTTTCTGATCTGCAATAGCTTTGGTAATGATGTTCGGAATACCCCATCTTTTGCCATCGAAAATGAGGGAGTTTCGAGATTTCCAAAAAAGTCATATCAAGAAAGGGAAAACCAGCTTTGTGTATGATTGATCTTGCAGAGACAGAAAAGCTTCTAAAATGTCATGCACATTATCAACAGTATGAAAGGTATTGGGTAAAGACAGTGAAGCCAATTCCCAAATTTCTTTTGATACTGAACATCTAAACAGGCAATGCATCACAAATTCACTGCTAGAGTCACATCTAGAGCATCCATCAAAGAGTTTTGCTTCCTTTTCTTAAGATTATCCATTGTTGGGATAGAATTATGTAAAATCCTCCAGATAAAAATTTTGATCTTAGGGGGACACCTAAGATTCCAAAGGGAGTTAAGTACCTTCTTACTGAACAATGGATCCGATGAGTGTGCATGCTCTGTGTTGTTGTACTCCAAGTTGACTAAATCCTCATGGAATGAAGCATATCCATTTCTTAAAGTGTATTGGCCTGCTCGAGTTCCTGTCCAGGAAGGATAATCATCTGCAGAGGAATATGGTGGGGGCATTCCTGATATACGGATAATATCCATAGGATCAACAAGTTGATGTAAGAGGGGCATATTCCAACAATGAGAGGATTCATTCCATAACTGGGAAACTGTGAGGTCTGGATAGATGTTTTTACCTTGACCATTTTCTAGAGTGAATTTTCCTTCTGTAAGGCTGAGCCAATTATCATGCCAAACATTTATTGTCTTTCCATCCCCCAATATCCATCTGATCTTAGTTCTGAGCCAATTTCTTCCTTCAAGAATGCTTTTCCACGCATAGCTCGGCCTGTGTCCTGATTCGCCTGTAAGAAACTGGATTTAGAGAAATATTTAGCCTTTAAAATTCGAGCCAATAGAGATGTGGGATTTGTGAGGATACGCCAAGCTTGTTTGGCTAAAAGAGCTATGTTAAAGCAACGCACATCCCTGAATCCAAGCCCTCCCTGTGATTTATATCTGGAGATCTTCTTCCAGGATATCCAAGAGATTCTCTTCGAATTAACTTCTCCAGTCCACCAGAATCTTCTTATTAATCCTGTGAGATCGTCAGAGACAGATTTAGGCAACAAAAAACAGCTCATAGCAAAGGTTGGCAATGCCATGAGGATTGATTTGATTAGAGTTTCACGCCTTGCTAGAGAGAGATATGTATTATGCCATGACATGATTTTCTGCCACATCTTATGTCTTAAAATNTCATAGCAAAGGTTGGCAATGCCATGAGGATTGATTTGATTAGAGTTTCACGCCTTGCCAGAGAGAGATATGTATTATGCCATGACATGATTTTCTGCCACATCTTATGTCTTAAAATTGAAAAGGAAGCTTTCCTGTTTTTTCCTATCAACTCTGGGAGACCAAGATATCTTCCAAATCCGCCCACTTTGGTAATACCAAAAATGGATCTGATAGTATTCTGTAGGCTTTGTGGGGTAACTTTACTAAAGAAGATGGAAGATTTTTGAGGATTCGTGTATTGGCCAGAGATTTCCCCATAGACCATTAAATAGTAAAAAATGCTTCTATGCGCAGATATGAAAAAGACGTAGGCCCTGTTCGTTTGCCTATCGCTAGTAATAATGATAGCGACCAGCTATTAGTAATAGTGATCAGTGATTTTAACTTTTTTCATTTGGCTATCGCTAGCGATAGCGATCAGCGATTGATTGTTGAGTTGTTTGTTTGGTTATCGCTACCGGTAACGATCACAATAATATATATTTTTCTTTTTAATATAATTTATATATATATATATTTTACGTTTAACTTAAATTATCCTTTTTAATTATAATTATAATTGAAATTTTAGTTCTAGCTTTAATTTAAAATTTTATTTTAATTTTAAATTAATTTAATTTTTTTTAATTTAATGAATAATTTTAATTCTAATTTTTCTTTGAATTTTAATTTATTTTTACTTTTAATTCAAATTTAAATATAATTTAATTTAATTCAAGTTTAAATTTAATTTAATAAAAATATAGTATTAATTTCATTAAATTTAATTTACATTTAGATTTTTATATAATTTAATTTTAATTTTAATATAAAATTAATTTTAATTTTTATTTAATTTTAGTTTTAATTTGATTTT
>OVAO01002820.1:0-12101 GCA_900406285.1 Biscutella auriculata | reverse complement strand
ATATATATCTCTTCAGTTTCAGTATATTCAGAGATTCAGTAACGAATAAAGAAAAATGAAAGAAGCTGAATAAGGAAACCCAAAGATTGGTAGAGTCGTACACGACCCGTATTCTCCCACCGGACCTTCCATATTTAGAACGCAGCTCCATTCCCCTTTCCACTCCACTATATATCCTTTACTTCCTGCAATTATATCTTTCTTTTTCTTTCTATTTTGATTTAATGTGAATAATGTGTGAATATTCCAGCTTCAAACTTGTTAACATCTAATGTGAATAATTGAGTAGTCGATTGGATTCTATACGTTTTTAAGACATGCTTTCACATGAAAATGAGCATACAATATTGATATTGTTTCCTCTCCATTTTCAAGAACGAAGGTTTAATACATTTTTTTATTTTTATTCTTGAAAAAAGTTATGCATATGGAAAAGCTAGATAGTGAGAGACTTAGCATGTTTTATTGATATGTCCAAACTACCACTAAATTATACCCGCACTACGATCTATCACATTCATTACACACAATAAGCAAAACAAAGCCTACTTGTACTCTCTCAATGCTCATTCTAATGAAATCATATGAGAAGAAACAATACAACTCGAATCGATTGAAAACAAACTTCNACTTCGAATCGATTGGGGGAATTCCACCCCCAATAGTACCTACCCAAACTATCATCTCTAGATTTCAACTTCTAACTAATCTTAGGCTCTTAAGCATCTACTCTTCTTACCCTCTTACTCATTAATTTACTGGCTTATACTTATATATGCTTTATGTCCATTATTCCTTCCTTTTTTACATNTACATATATTGATATAGTACCTAACAGTTCTATAGTCACTCTGAAAATCTACACATTCACTTCCATTGCAATCACTCTCCTTCATATTTTTATTTATAATCATATATATGATTGATTAGATAATGTCAACACAGTGTATGTTGGAATTCAATTGGAAGTTAGTAGTATTTCTATACTTTTTTGTTTGGCTAAACCCATGATTAATTCTTATTGTTATGATCTAGCTACGTGACAGAAAATTGTAGAAAATGTCGTTTTTATAAACCTAAACACATTAATTAAAGGATAAAGTAAGAAAACTTGTTGAACGAGCAAACAAATAATTTCCACAATATATGGATTGAATTTAAAGTTTTCATTACTTTAATTTGGTCAAGCTTACACGAAACTCATGTGAAAACCTTTCGACCTCTGATTTTGATATTTACTTCTAAATCTTTCTGAGAAACACCCTACCGTTTGGTTGGCAGATTTCCCATCAGAACAGATTATAAAGATTTTTAAGGAAAACATAACATTTTTAATGGTAATTTAATGGTAATATATATGTAGTATTTTGTGGTTAGTAATAATATAGTATTTGTTTGTTCATATATATATGATATATATAACCCTGATATTAATGTATTTGATTTTTTTAATTATCAAATTTATAGTCACAGTATACCGACTTAATAGCTCAAATTTTTATAAATGAAAAAGTGAACATATATTCTTACGGAAAATCAAAATTTCGATTTAATAACTAGTACTATTTAACTGCTAAAAATTGTTTTCATAATTGATACTAATCGAACTCTTACGACGATTTGGAATCTCAGATTTTGATTCTGTAAGATATGGTCTTCTTAATTTTAAAATGTTTACTTTTAGTAGGGAATCTTGCGGTATATATTCACATTAATTTCTAAAAGTAGAGTGGTTGCAATACATTAAAATAGAAAAGAAAGGTATAAATAATTTTTTTTAAAACTAAATATTAACTAAGAAATATAACAAGTTAAGTTTGAATATGGTACAATTAGGACATTAATTTTTGGAAAAAGACTGCGGAAGTAAAGTATAATCATTCATGCATTTGGTTAACAGTATTTTCTATTTTTTGATAAAAAAAATACTGAAAGTTTTGAAACAAAATAAAAAAAACTTTAAGAAAAAAGATTTGAAATAAAAAAATAAAGAAAAGCTATATCGCTTTCAAACTTTGATCTGCAAGGCCATAGCCGTGGAAATCAAACTTTCGGTTAAGCTCATCACTAAACCACGTCGACAATGTTCCGTAATTACCATTTTGTCCTCTTAAGTAAACTTTTGCTATGGATTAACAAGTGATTAAGCAATTTTATACTTGAGAACTGCTCGATACGAAGTACATCCAAATGATAAAGTTCAAACAAAAAAATGTCAAAATTGAAAAGACTTAATTGGATGGATTGTAATACAAGCGATCGTGACAATTAAAACAGAATAACTTTTTATTAAACACAAAGAATTTTCTCTTTCTTTTATTTAACAATGGTTTTTCTTACATGAATTATAACCTTACACATTCACTTATAAAAACCATAAAGCCATCTACCCATCTTCCGAAACACTCTCGAATCTAGAATGGGCACTCACCAGATTTTGCTTTAGCTCACCACAATAACAATTGTGACACCATGACTATTGCAAAAACGATCGATCACCTCTCTTTACTCTCAAGGCTCTTAAGCAGTAAAATCGATGATCTCTGAAATTTCTTTTTACTCCTATATATTCAGCAAGCTTTCTTGTTCAGAAAATAGAAAACTTCTAAACTAGGAGTTTCCATTTTAATGAACCACAATGATTTCCTTTTTCCTAAAAACTATAATGGAAACCTCCCACTTCTTTATAGTTTTTCCTTTTCTCACACGGTACCATGAAGACCTAAACCAACCCGGTTTGGTTTCTTTGAATTTAAACCGGTCTAATGATAACTGAACCCTGCATGCTTCTTCATTCTCCCCCTTGATCTTTGATTATCTGGATACAAGCATATCATGATCATGACATACTGTTTTAAGCACAGACTTGACCCCTTTTTTTAAAAAAAACTTTAACAAGTACCACACGAGCTTTTTGTCATACCAACATATCGTGACCCAAGTTTTAAGGTTCAAAACATAAACCAACACACATAAAGCCAAGTTTTTCAACAATGCACTTCAAAAACAATCCCATACGACATTTAACGGATCCCAAAGATCCCAAACACTTCCTCCTTGCTTCTCCCCCTGCTTGTATGCATAGACCAAAGATCAATCTTCATTAGAGACAGTATCTTCAGAGTTCGAAGTTAACCCTCTGCGAGTATCATATGCGCTATATTCCCCTTTCTTCAGACGCTGCTGAACCCTCCTAACAGCCACAGAGATGGACCTAAGATCATCCGAAAGAGACGGTCCCTGAAAGCATTCCGTGTCTTCACCACGCCCACTCTCGTCTACCGAAACACACAGAGGAACACCAGACTTGTGGTCACCACTGAGAATAGGAATAGCCCTCTGAAAGCTCAACATCTGATAGAGGAGGTTAGGGAAAATGATCCGATGATTTCTACGGTTAGGAGATGCTGTCGCCTTGATGATTTGTTGATAGACCATGTTCCCAAAGTTAAACGGCCTCCTTTTAGCAATCATGAAGAGGAGATGCGCCTTCCCTTGGATCATTTGAGTAGCATTGGTGGACGGTAACCAGTTTTTGCAGCATAACTTGTAGATAACAGCCATTGTGGGAGTCAAATGGCGAGACGCAAAACCATCCCAACTACTTCGCTTGTCGTTCGTCAGCAGAGTGACAACCTCATACCATAACTCATTTACCCAAATCTCAGAGCCCTTACCCGAAACAGGCTGTGGAGCATCCAGAATCCCATACATCTTGTTGATTATCTCCGGAGAGAATTCATACATCTGACCCCGAAGATAGACTTGTTTGAGTCCGTTTTCATGAGTCTCGCGCTTATGAATGTTAGCATAAAACTCTAAGACTACTTCCTGGATATATGGTTCCACATCAATAACAGTTTGAAATAACCCGGCATCCCTAATCATTCGTTCAGCCACAACTGTATCTTCTTCACCCAAGGCAATACACTTGTGATCATGAAAGTTTCTAAGCTTAAGAGATTTGTAAAACTCACTGGACATAGTAGATGCAAATCTTTTGTTGAAAACACGGTTCAGTGGTTTGGTCAGGGCCGGATCGTGTTCATCTCGCTGGAGCACACGCCTGCGATGAACAATGCAGCGATTAATGAAGCTTTCGTTCCTATCTTCATTATCCTCATTACGGGGATCATAGAACACATCTTCTTCCATGTTCGTCGGAGGGGCCTCCGCTACTTGCTTCTCTTTGCCCTTCCGGGATACGGAGGCCACAACAGTCGCTGGTTGAGATGTGGCACCATTCTCGGGTTGAGATGGGAGATCGAACTGCTCAAGGAGTCCACTACGCTCAACTTCGGCAACCCACTCTTCATCACTGTCGACAGGAATGACCGGAGAAGTACCGGATTCTTCAGAAATCTCCATAGGACACGGTTCATTTTTGTTACGCAAGGTCTTCATGATCTGAGCCAGTGGTACATGCATTTCAGCATCATCTCTAGCCCGAGCCGCTGCTGCAAGGTCTTCATCAATTTGATGGCGAGTGCGAGGCATGACGAACAAGGGTTTGTCGGGAACAGACACGCAGAGGAGATGAGACCAAGAGAGTTGCTTTTTGTGACTAGGGTTTGTGTTACACACATGAGAATGTAAACCGCAGATCCTTATGGTAAGAGATTTCCCGCTTTCAACCAAATGGGCCGCACACGAGGGCCCAATAACTCCGATTTTGAAACACAAACCATAGGCCCATAAAACCATGAGACTTCTTAGCGCAACTGGTATTGTGGCATCCAAACATGACTCACAAAGATGTGATGTCGCATACACCAAGTGCTTTGCGGAGACAAAAAAACGTGTTAGAGTCTAGTGCTTTGGTGAAAATGTCTGCAAGCTGTTTATCAGAGGACACATGACTTATATCAAGTAACTGACTATCTACCAATTCTCGCACAAAATGGTGACGGATGCCAATGTGCTTTGTACGAGAGTGTTGGACAGAATTCTTGGAAATGTTGATAGCACTAGCATTGTCATAGTAGACAGACAGAGAGTGTGTCATGAACCCTTAGTCTTGAAGCATTTGTTTCATCCATAGCAACTGAGTACAACAACTGCCAAGCGCGATGTACTCTGCTTTGGCCGTAGAGAGAGTGACACAGTTCTGTTTGCGACTATGCCAAGCCACAAGGTTGTTCCCAAGATAAAAGCACCCACCAGAAGTACTCGTTCGATCATCTAGGCTACCAGCCCAGTCAGCATCATAGAAGCCAGCAAGATTCATGTTGGTGTCTTTGGAAAACCACAATCCGAAGTCAAGTGTGCCTTTCACATATTTAATAATGCGTTTAACAACACTCATATGAGACTCACGAGGACACGCTTGGTATCTTTCGCACACACATACACTGTAGTAAGGCCAGGTCGACTTGCCGTAAGATACAGAAGACTTCCGTTAGCTGCACGATACTTCTTCTCATCTACGTGAGGACTACTATCATCTCGAGACAACTTCGTTGTCGTAGGCATTGGTGTCTTTGAAAATTTTACAATTTGCAGTTCAAAGCGTGATATCATATTCTTCGCATAAGTGCTCTGACTTACGGAGATCCCATCCTGCATTTGCTTAATTTGCAGACCCAAGAAGTAGGTAAGTTCCCCCACCATACTCATTTCAAACTCAGTGGTCATATGCTTGACCAACTCATCAATAAGAACTTGGAGGGTACCACCAAAAATAATATCATCGACATAAACTTAGAGAACAACTAAACCATTTGTGGTTTTCTTGATGAAAAGAGTTTTGTCCACGCCTCCTCTTACGAACCATTTTGAGACAAGGAATTGTGCCAATTTGTCATACCATGCCCGAGGGGCTTGTTTTAAACCATAGAGAGCTTTCTGAAGCTTATACACATGATCTGGGTTCTGATGATCCTCAAATCCTTTTGGTTGAGATACGTACACTTCTTCTTTGAGAAGTCCATTCAAGAAAGCACTTTTAACATCCATTTGGTAGAGTTTGATCTTCAAAAAACACGCAATCCCTAGATGTAATCGAATGGATTCTAACCAAGCCACTGGAGCAAAAGTCTCATCGAAGTCGATTCCTTCGATCTGTGAGTAGCCATGTGCCACAAGTCTTGCTTTGTTGCGAGTGACATCTCCATTTTCGTCGATCTTATTCTTGTAGATCCATTTGGTGCCCACAATGTTCACATTTTCTAGTCTAGGCACTAGAATCCAGACATCAAGCCGAGCAAATTATTCAAGTTCCTCGTTCATAGCCGCAAGCCATAACTCATCTGCGAGAGCTTCATCAATGCGTTTCGGTTCTATCAAAGAGACGAAGCAACCGAATTCTATAAGCTCTGCCATCATGACCATTTGTCTGAAGTTGATCTGGACCTTACGAGTGACTCTGTCATGACCTAAAGGTCCAATAACATCTTTTTCAAAGTGATTTCTTGGAACTTGAAGCTCCACATCTTGAGGTTTGTCGATATCCTCAGTCTTTATCACGTCAACAAGTGTCACAGCAGGTGGTGTGGGACAGACTTGCTCTGTTTCCTGACTTGAGTGAGTTTCCTCATACACAACATGCTGATCATCGAAAACAATGTTGATGGATTCCACAACGGACTGACTCCTACGATTGTATGCGCGAAATGCCATGCTATGAGTCGCATACCCCAGGAAAATTCCTTCATCACTCCGGGAATCAAATTTGCCCAAGTTGTCTTTATCATTTAAGATGTAGCAGACACAACCAAAGACATGGAGATAGCTCAGATTTGGTGTTTTACCTTTCCAAATTTCGTAAGGTGTAGTCTTTGTTCCTGGTTTTACATACACTCTATTGATAATGTAGCAAGCAGTACTTATTGCTTCAGCCCAGAATCTGGTTGCCACATTGTTACCATGCATCATGGCTCTTGCCATCTCTTGCAGAGTCCTATTCTTGCGCTCGACCACCCCGTTCTGTTGGGGAGTGCGGGGAGCTGAATACTGGTGACGGATCCCCTATTTGTGACAAAAGGTGTCAAACTGCTCATTCTTAAACTCTCCTCCATTATCACTGCGAATGTGAATAATGTTTCCTTTCTCTGTTTTTAGTTGAAGGGCAATAATCTTGAAGCTCTCAATTGCTTCCGTCTTCTCCCTCAGAAACCGAACCCAGGTAAACCGAGAGTAGTCATCTACCAGGACCATGATGTATCTTTTTCCTCCTATACTCTCTGTCTGAACTGGTCCCATGAGGTCCATGTGAATCAATTCTAGAATCTGCTTAGACCCTATCTCCTGAACTTTCTTATGCTGGACCTTGATCTGTTTTCCTTGACTGCACCCTTTGCAGATTAAGTCTTTGAGTCCTTCTAGTTTTGGGATTCCCCGGACAATACTTGCATTCACCAGACGCTTCAATCCAGTGATATTCATATGTCCTAACTTACGGTGCCACAGTTCTTCATGTGACTCCCGAGCAATAAAACAGGCTTGCGAAGGATTCCACATATAACAGTTGTTTGATGACCTTGTACCAGACAGGCTCGTTGATCCTTTTTCGGCATAACAATCTTTCTGGGTGAACATAACCTTGAACCCATCATCACACAACTGGCTTATCGAGATCAGGTTGGCTTTTAGCCCTTCAACATAGAATATTTTTTCTAGATTTGGTTGATAACTGCTAAACAGATTTCCTACCCCTTCGATTTTTCCTTGACCGCCATCCCCAAACGTCACTCTACCACCTTTGGTTGGGGCGAAGTTCTGGAGAAGTGTCTGATCTCCAGTTATGTGTCGAGAGCAACCACTGTCAAAGTACCAACTCGTCTGGTCTTTTCCTTCCACAGTTGTAAATGCCACACAACAATTATCAGTGGTTTCTTCGCCAAGGTATTCTCCTTGGTACCTTCTTTTTAGTGCCACATATCCCTTTTTGATCCACACATGACCATACCTTAATGGTTCTAGGAAGCATTGGTTGTCTCTCCATGCTTCTTGAATGTATTTCTTTAATTTGAAACAGTTCCTTTAGTAGTGGCCTTTCATGCTGCAGAACCAACACACGTTTGCTTTGGGTGTCACGTGAGATGGATGTGGTGGTGGCGCAGAAGCACTGTCTGGAGAAGTTTGGCTTCCTTTCACAAACACAATGTTGTCGGAGGTTAACCTCCCGATATCTCCAGTGTAGCCAAGACCTCGCAATGATTTTGGGTTTCGACCAATATTGAGAATTTTGTCAAGGCAGTCCGTTCCTGTGTTTAACATCCTGATTTGTTTGTGTTTCATGTTCAGCTCAGCTTCTAACAAACTAGATTTGTTTTTTTCTTCAGAGAATTCATGTTGAAGACGTTCCAAAAGGCATTCCATTTCTTTCACGCGGATGATCTCCTTCTGTGACATCCTGGTTTCTTCTTTTTCAAGTTCGAGAATGTTAAACTGGTTCTTTAACATTGCTTTTTCTTTTTGTACCAACAAATGGTCTTTCCTTAGCTTAACCCAATTATCAAACAGAGCGCGGTATTCTTGTTTCGGATTTATCTCCTTCTCATCATCAGTGTCAGATTCTGAATTTTGAGCATCTGTCACCGTGAATGCCACAAAATTCATCAATTCTCCTCCTCGTCCTCAGATTCTGACTTTGAGTCACTTAGACTCACGGGCGACTTTACGTTTCCGGCTTCAGATGAACATTCTTCTTTCTTATGACCAAAACCCTGACACGTAGCACAGCGGATTTCTTTGCGTTTGATCAGAGGGCAATTTGCTTTGAAGTGACCATAGCCTTCACATTCGAAGCACTGTCCTTCCTTTTTCTTTATTTGTCCTGGTTTCGAGTCTGGTCGTTGGTAGTTTCCTTGAGATGTTTTATAGGGTTTTCCGCTTCCTGTTTCCATTCGTTTCATAATTTTGCCAAAGTTCCTTGCCATGAGACCCATGCTTTCTTCAAGTTTCTGTAAGCGGCAGTCACTTTTTGTGACATTGAAAGCAATTCCTTTGTTTTTCTCCCTGGAACCGTCACCTAATTCCATCTCTTCGGCTTTAAGCATCCCAACAAGTTTGTCGAATTTCATCTCATATGTGTCCATAATCATCTTTAAAACAGCCCTGTGAGCAGCAAATCTTTCGGGAAGACATCGCATAAGTTTCTTAACCAGTTTTTTCTCTTTGTATTTTTTACCTAAGACAGCTGCTTCGTGTGCCATGGAACTGAGTTTGGCACTAAAGCTTGTAACAGACTCGTCGGTCCCCATCTTGAGGTTCTCAAATTGCGACGCCAGGTGATCAATTCTGGTTCTTTTAACGCTTGAGTCTCCTTCAAAGGAGTTGAGAAGAATTTCCCAGGCCTCTTTAGCTGATTCACTTCCTTGTATCAGTTTGAACTGAGTAACATCGACAGCTTCGAAGATAGCCGACAAGGCTTTGGAGTTCCACTTTGAGGCGTGTTTTTCAACGTCTGTCCATTGCTCTTTTGGTTTTGGTAGGTGAGCACCTCCGTGTCCGACAACCGTTGGCTCCTTCCACCCCACACAGACAGCTGTCCAAGCATCTTCATCTACACTCCGGATGATTTGTTTCATCCTTGCTTTCCAATGACCGTAATTGTCCGCATCAAGCATGATGGGTTTCTGAACCGCAATTAGTTCTCTTCCACTCTCCATTAGTCCTTATTTATCTCAAGATCCTCACCTGTAAATATTGGTGATCTGCTCTGATACCAATTGAAAAGACTTAATGAGACGGATTGTAACACAAGCGATCGTGACAATCAAAACAGAATGACCTTTTATTAAACACAAAGAATTTTCTCTTTCTTTTGTTCAACAATGGTTTTTCTTACATGAATTGTAACCTTACACATTCACTAATAAAAACCCTAAAGCCATCTACCCATCTTCCGAAACACTCTCGAATCTAGAATGGGCACTCACCAGATTTTGCTTTAGCTCACCACAATAACAATTGTGACACCGTGACTATTGCAAAAACGATCGATCACCTCTCTTTACTCTCAAGGCTCTTAAGCAGTAAAATCAGTGATCTCTGAAACTTCTTTTGACTCCTATATATTCAGCAAGCTTTCTTGTTCAGAAAACAGAAAACTTCTAAACTAGGAGTTTCCATTTTAATGAACCACAATGATTTCCTTTTTCCTAAAAACTATAATGGAAACTTCCCGCTTCTTTATAGTTTTTCCTTTTCTCACACGGTACCATGAAGACCTAAACCAACCCGGTTTAGTTTCTTTGAATTTAAACTGGTCTAATGATAACTGAACCCTACATGCTTCTTCAAAAATGTTTTGTGATATGTGTTTTGAATGGTTAAGCCAGCGTTATTCTTTGAACAAAACCTTCGGATATAGAAAGTAAATCTCCTTGTTAAAACATAATATATGAATAAAATACACATATATAATTGAGAGAAATATCATATGTCTGTCCAATATCATCGATTCACCTTATTAACTAACCATGCAAATTTCTTTGTAAATTCTATAATAATCAAAATAAACATAGTACAATATTGTGGTCCGGACAACTGTGGTTTAGTGGAAAGGGACGGGCAAGGGGTGAACCATATCCCGAATTCGATCCTCCGGAAGCGAGAAAATACATAATATTTGTTCTAGACACTTCAGGGTTATTCACATGGCTCCCCCTGACCCCAGGATTAGTCGGATCTCATGGCCCATTGACTTAACCCAGTTTGTTGACCACGACCTGACTTGAAAATCATAGTGTCCGTTGAACCGAATTACATGACTTATAAAAAGAAAAACATGGTACAATACTAGGATACAAATCGAAGTTACACGTTTTCTTCAAAAATTAAACATAAGTCTCAAACTCTTAATTACGTGGTTGCATACGTGTGTTCATTCATTTATGAGACTCAAAGAGACAGAGAGTATCGATCCTCCCATTTATATATAACTATACTTCCACTAGCTAAGAATACAATATCGATCCAATATAAAACGAAAATCTCTCTATTGACCCAAAATGGATAACAAATGTTTATACACCAAATATCTCATAACTATCGTTTACTTCGTATCAATCTCTCATTACAATGCTCATTTCATAACTTCATGCAAACAAACTCCATACCCTAGCGTCTGCGACCACCACTTGTCCAATTCACTTCTTCAAACTTTAAACGAGCAAACCGATGGGATAACTTTCCACGACCTTGTGGTTAGCTCCACCATGGACCAAGCCGTGCATCTCAACCGCCTCGTCTCTACCTTGCAACGACGTCGTTCTCTTCACAAACACGCTACATCAGCTTTGCTCGACTGTTTAGAGCTCTACGAAGACACCATAGACCAACTCAACCACTCACGGAGATCGTATGTTCAAGACTCTTCGGTGCATGATAGACAAACCTCGTTAAGCGCTGCTATAGCTAATCAAGACACTTGCAAAAACGGATTCAGAGATTTTAACTTAACCTCTTCGTATTCAAAATATTTCCCTATTTACAGTCACCGGAATCTCACTAAGTCTATAAGCAACTCTTTGGCGGTCACTAAGGCGGTTGCCGATAAATATACATCCCCGGGGTTCACTGAAATATTCAGTAAACAAGGAGGCGGTGGTGGTCGGAAATTATTGGTATTTTCAGAGGGGAAGTTTCCTTCGTGGATCACTCTTTCCGATCGTAAACTTCTGGAAGGTTCGGAATCTACGGCTAAAGCTGATATTGTGGTGGCTAAAGACGGTTCCGGTCAATACACAAGTATTCAAGAAGCAGTAAACGCAGCAGCCAAACTTCCTCGGAAAAACAAGAGAATTGTGATATATGTTAAAGCCGGCGTTTACAGAGGAAACGTGGAGATCAAGAAATCAAACAAGAACGTGATGATTATTGGAGACGGTATCGATTCTACCATCGTCACCGGAAGTAGGAACGTTAAAGACGGCACGACGACGTTTCGGTCCGCAACTTTTGGTATGTCGTCCGTGCTATATATAGTTGACATATTTTTAAAAGAAAACTTTTCAAAAGTCATATTTGTTAAAACTGTTCACACATATATGATATCTACGTAAATATATCTTATACAAATATTACCTTTAATATTGCTATATATCCCCTATATATTAATTCAGAAACATTTTTAAAGAATAACATTATTCTCACGT
>OVAO01002819.1:0-11290 GCA_900406285.1 Biscutella auriculata | reverse complement strand
TGATATGTGTGCTTCAAATTTGATTATTAATTTAACTATTTTTGTTTATCAAAATTTTGACATGTGACATAGTAGATTAAAATTAAAATATAGTTTTAAGAATTATAAAATAAAAAATTTTAGAATAAAAAATTAAAGTATAATGTCGACCCCCACTAAACGTGGAATTATAAAATATGAAAAATAATAATAAAAAACTTATTTATAAATTATAAATATAGTCTAAATATTTGTTTGCATATTTCACTTTAAGTAGATAAAATATAAATATATTAATTTGTTTAAATTTTCCCAATTAATATATAATATAAAGAACATCTTATATTAAATATAAGAATACATTGGTTATGATTTACAAGTGAAAGATAAATAATTAAAATAATAATAAACAAAATAAAATTCAAACCACATCAGAGAGGTGAAAATTTATAAAATACACAAAATTATGTGAAAAAATCAAAATTAGATAAAATTATAGTATAATAAATGAAATGTATATGGAAATACAAACTTAAAATGAAAATTGAGAAATTTAGAAATAAGTAGAATATTTAAAATTATATAATATATCTGAGAAAAAGAAAAATATATAATAGGTTTTTATAATCATAGAAATTATTTCTTTATAGAAGGTAATAGATGTTCAATGTGAGAATAAACAAAATAGATATTTAAGCATGATATGCAAAATAAATTATAATAAGCAAAAATTAAAATTGATAAAATAAGATATAAAAATAGTTAATTAAAATTCAACGTAAACACTTCATACGATAAAGAATATATAAAACGACACCCGCGCATGCGCGGGTTCTCTCCTAGTTTATATAAGTTACAAGGATCCAATAATTCAAAATTTGATAAAAAAAACAAATAGTTTCAATTCCGATAATTAGAACTATCAAGCGGATAACCAGATAAACAATAATTATTATTTCCTTCACTTTTTTTTATAAATGGTGTTTTTAGATTTTTATTTTATTTTGAATGATGCTTCTAATTTTTAGTATAAAAATTTAAAGCTAAAATTATTAATATTAAGTATTATAATTTTTGAGTGACTAAAATAAATAAAATTAATGATATTTTATGAAAAGGATAAATTAAAAGATGTTTTTGTATTTTATTAATTATTATGAAAAAAATTTAAACATTAAATTATAAAAAATAGAGGGAGTATTAGTTTTGTAATAAGAATTAGACTAATCTCGTGATTTAGTTTTCCATAAATTGTCACAGTATAGAAAAACATTAATGAAAATCTATTGGAATCTGATTAGACCTCATAGATATCATGACTATTTCATTGCATGTTTCTTTGACATCATTTATTCGGTTTATTTCATTTGATTTTTCGAGCGATTGTTTATTTGGTTTGACAAGAATGAAATCAGAAACGTTACTGAGAAATATACGTAACAATCATGATATAAATCGATACGTCATATATGTAACAAAATAGCAGCAATATATGACACTAATATGATAACATTGCAACTCAAAAATCTATTGATACATTGGTGGTTGTTCTTGAAAAAGAGTTTGTCAAAAGTAAGTGAATATTCAAGAATTTTGTATGATTTATATCGTTTTTACTGAATACTTAATTTTATGATTTATTTTGATTCTAAAATTTATGAATATTTTGAAAAAATGGATATTCGAATTTTATGTCAAAATTTATAAATTTCTATTCTAAATCTTCTTCTAAAAAATATATATATATTCATAAAAATAACAAAAGATTGATATTTTCTCAACAAAAAAACTAGTCTAATTTAATGAAAAAAATATAAAATTAAGAAAATGAAATTAAAAATAAAATTCTAAACTTCTCATTTTAAGGATTTTTGTATTAACGTATATATTTTTATTATATTATTGTAAAAATAGATCATATATGCATGTATGTATATTCAGATCAAAGCAGATATTCGATTTTGACAAAAAAAACAAATATTTGATCTTTTCTAAAAACAATATATGTATTTGCTTCTATTTTTGAAAATACCATAATTTAATATTTGATTTGTTTTAAAATTTTACAGATATTTTATCTTACAAATCAAATCAAAACCACTATCAAATCAAAACAGATTTAGCGAATATTTTGTTCATACATAATCGAATTTAACAGCCTTATGTATGCTATGTGTTTGCTAATTTTGTAATACTGCCTTCTTTTGATTAATCTTAAATTATTTTCATGTAAATGATATATTTTAATAAGTAAATGTATCTAATATTTCAATATATATGTATATATGTGAGTAAAAGCATACTAAATGTAGAAAGAATCTATTATCAGTTTAGACACTTTTGAGAAGTTAATTAGTGGAATATACATTTTTTTACACTAGAGCACTTTGTGCTTCTTTCTCTTTGTAAAAAAAAAACAAAAAACAAGCTTAAGAAATGTCGATTGTAGCCCTTGAGAAAAGAGAAAGTTGTAATTGAACTTAAATAGTGTTTATATTTTCGTCCGTTAGATTAGATCAAGCAGTTATCATCTAATGGTTGAAGATTTCTTAGTTAGATTTTGGTTTCAAGGTTTTTTGGGATGTGTGTTTTGTACTGTACAATTGTGGAAAACAACTATTTGATTGTGAGTTTATTTTATTTCCCTCTCTTATGTGTCGAAATTCTAAGTTCTCTTTTATCTCTTCTCTTTAATTTATATCTCTCTTCTGTAATAACTTGTTGTGGACTTGTACTTTACCTCCTTTCTGTGTGATTGATTGTTTCCAGAAATTACCAATTCTCTGTTTTTCATGATAAGTACAACCATGTCTGGTTATTTGTATACGATATGTTCATGTAATACGATATTTTGTAATCAAATAAGTCTTCTGTTTATGTTTATGTTCTTTTTTGTATTTGCAGTAGGATACAATTTATATATGGTTGAAGGTTTACATATAACTTTGTCTGCTTAATTCGTTTAGATCTCAAATCGTTAATCGTGACATACGGCATCGACCACATGGATGTCAATCATCTGTCTATAATATATTTAGTCAATCGTAATCTACTAGGAGTGTGACATCAATACAAAATCTCAAAATACCACAAAACAAGTCTCCTTTGTTCGCTCCCCATTCAAAAACAGATTTGAAAAGATAATTGGATTTTTAAAACTTTTAATTAGCAACTTCTATTAATTAAAGAGTCATAAACTAGTTATTGCTTATGAAGTTTGGATACGATGTGTTGATGTAATACTCATAACAGATGCAGGGGATTCATTATTTGTAATCAACACAATGACATCCATGTGGTCGTGACTACATAACATGTTGTTTTATGTGAAATCCCCTACGTTCTCATTGGATGGTGACCCAACCAAGGAAAGAGCATATCTCTGTTTTTTGGGGTATTTTGTTATGTTTTGATGAAAGCAAACATCTAAATTGATTTGGCTAAAAAGTTATTTAGTGGACAATGTTTTATGTGAATCAACAACCATACGAAATCCATCGATTAACTGGAACCGTCAAACATATAGTTTGAAACTGAAACAAATGTTCAAATTATCATTCAGATGGCAGACTCACATCCATATGGTTGGTGGTGTATACTAAGTTGCATGATGATGTTAGTTAGAAAGCAATGATGTGGTGGGTGTGTTATCCAACTCATAGGTGATAGGAATGTATGGGGAACGAACCAATGAGACCTGTTTTTGTGGTATTTTGAGATTTTGTATTGGTGTCACCCTCCTAGTTGAATACAATTCACTAAATATGTTATAGACGAATGAGTGACAACCATGTGATCGATGTTGTATGTCACGAGTTACAATATGAGGTATAAACTGTATCCTACTGTAAATACAAAAACGAACATAACATAAACATAAATAGAATCCAATTTATGGGTTGGCTTTGATAGGACAAAAGATAGAAGGTCTGGCTTTGAGTACACATTTAAATGCCGTACAAGGTAGCGATCTGTAGCACTTAGGTGGAAAATCTGTATAAGGAGCTTCAAACCTGAGAGAGGAAGAGAAAAATCAGGGAAGAGAATCTAAAATTAGTAAATTACATTGAATGTTTTTAAGAATATGTGGGCACAATGAAGTTCAAAGAGATGTTGTATTGCGATTTGGACGTACACAAGAGATAGTAAATAGGAAATTNGTTCTGAGAGCGACAGAGTTACTTGCTTGTGATTATATCAAGACTCCAACAACACAAGACTTACGTCGAATTCCTGAAAGACTAAAAACGGATCGAAGATATTGACCATATTTTAGTGGATTTGTTGGAGCTATTGATGGAATTCATGTATGCGTTAAAGTGAAGCATGAACTCCAAAGAATGCATTGGAATCGACATGATAGAACGTCGTTTAATATCATGGCAATATGTGATATAAATATGTTGTTTACATATGTCTGGAATGGAGCACCGAGATCATGTCACGATACAGCAGTTCTCACAATGGCTCAAGAAAATGTAATGAGTTTCCTTTACCACCGGCATACAATTATGTAGTTGTTTCTGGGTATCCAAATAAACAAGAATTTTTGGCTCCATATAGATCTTCGGGGAACGGGGTTGTTAGGTATCACATGTCCCAGTTTTACAATGGTCCTCCTCCAAGAAATAAATAAGAACTGTTTAATCGATGTCATGCATCTTTACGTTCTGTTATTAAGAGGACATTTGGAGTTTGGAAGAAGAAATGGAGGATTCTATGTGATTTTCCCATATATAAAACTCAGGTTCAAAAACGAGTAGTAATGGCTACAATAGAACTACATAATTTCATCAGAATTTTAAATTATTTTGATGAGGATTTTGTCGACGTCATGAGAGATACAAATATTAGCAACATGGATTCTGAGAATGACTTGGTGACATGCATACAACAGATATAGCTCATGGAAATCATATGGAAAACATTAGAGATAACATTTCAGATATGTTATTGGCAAATCAAAATACTCTTCATTAAAATATTTTGTTGCTTTGTTGATGTACTTGTTTTAGATATTTGGTGTTTAGCTTTATTGCATTAATAAATTTAGATTTATATAAATTTAATTATACATATTATAATAAATTATGAAATTATATAGAAGACCATCTACATAAAAACCAAAATATTATTTTTATAATGATAACATTACTAAAAACATATTTTAAAATAATCATAATTTCTTATTAAATTAAACCAAAATTTTAAATTTGATATATATTATATTACTATTTTTTAAATAACATATTTTCCTAACATTTTGTGTTTTAATTATATTATTTATATATTATTACTTTATATTTGATCTGCATTATTTAAACTATTTTTACCATTCAACCTAAAAGTATAACGTTTGATCTGCATTTATCATGGATGATCTGCATGTTCTGTACGATCTACATGTTCTGCATAATCTTCATGATCTGCACGATTTGCTCTGCTTAAACTGGTTTTACCATTTGAAGCCTCAGAGTAAGAGAATAACTATTTTTCTATCGGTCAATTTTTTTGTTTCTTGGCTTGTTTTTTTCAGAATTCAATCAGAATACAATACGTGTATCAGTTCTGATCCAATTCTAAAAAATATTAAATCAGATTCGATTTTCGTATTTATATTTTTTTTCTTTAGATTTTGGATGAAGATACCCTTTAATTGAACTCAATATCACCGGATGGAGAAGCTCATACAGTCACGGTGACATGGTTAGGAATTAAAAACAGCAATTAGGCCAAATAGTATGCTGAAAGTGAATATCTTAAAAAAATATGGACAGAGGAATAAAAAAAGCGAAGAAGTGTCGAGAAGAAAAGAAAAGAAAAGAAGTGGAATCAACACATGTCCAGCTTCTATACGACCATATTGACCAAATACTCTTAAAGCTTTAATTACTTGTCTCCTTGAATGAATACAAATCCGTCACGTTTTCTTTTTACCTCTTTCCAGATCTGTCAGGGTTCTATTTTTTTTTTATGTTTTGTTGTGATTTTACAATTTTTTATATATTTTATTCCACAATCTAAAAACAGAATTTCGCTGGTTAGGATTTGACGGATCGTAGACGAACTCATAGGTCACAAAAACTGTATATTTTAATTAAGTAGCTATGATATTTTCATTCGATAAAGATTTTTAAGTTATAAAATTCAAATTAAGAACTTCTAGAACAACATCTTAAGACAACAAATGTTGTATTTATGTAATGTAGTTGAACACATCATATCCCCTAAACTTGCATAAGAGAGTGACTTTAGTAATTCTGGTCGTAGTTTAAACTCGAGAAGATATATTTTATTTCCTTACCATACGATTGAAATGTTGATATGCAATAGAGTAATGGCTAAAACTGATAACTATTTTTATTTTTTCTATTCCCTCCGTTTTTCAATAAGTGATATTTTAGATTTTTATTTTTGTTTCATTTTAAGTGATGTTTTCGATTTTCAATACAAAAATTTAAAGATAAAAATCATTAATATTGTGCAGTATGGTTTTTGATTAGTTAAAATAGATGAAATTAATGATGATTTTATGAAAAAGAGATAAATTAAATGATGTTTTGTGTTTTATTAATCAACATGAAAAACTCTTAAAAATCAAATAATAAGGAACGGAGGGAATACTATATAATCACAATGGATTGATTTAAAAATCTAAACTATTTTAAATGAGATAAGAAATAAATATTTTTAATAATCGAAACACTTAAAGAAGAGAATGAGTACATGCTTCTACACAAAGTCGAATTTTGACTTACTAATTAATGTTGAAACTACAAAAAAAAATGCGTTTTTAATAATATTTTCAACGAAATTTCGATATAAATGACGAATGCAAATTCTGTAGGAATTATGTTCTAAATTCCCGATGGAATTCAAGCTATTGAACATTTCCAACAAAATTCCGTCAACATTCCAACGTAATTCACTGATAGGTCAATTTGGTTTGGTTATGAAACTCTGTTCCATACTTGTTTCTACTCGTTGATGTTCTGGTTTGGTCTTGAAATTCGCTACGAATCATAGAAGTTAGGCTCCGCTCCTAGGTAAAAGATTGTTGTTTTTTAAAAGTATATAATTACATGTTAAATTTAAAACTATAATTTGTGTTTAATATTTAAAACGAAACAAATTTCTTACCGCGAAAGATCCGAACCATGTTTCACGAGTTTCAAGAGATAACTCAAAATATCTTGAGATTCCGTCCCGTAGCATCTTGTGCATCATTCCCTTGATGTACTTAGGGATTCCGTTTCTTAAGAGAAATCATGTCGTCCTGGATGTAACAACTGATCGAGGCGGACACAATGGTCTCGTCCGGGTTGAGACATCAATTCTTCAACGGATACTTGCGGCATCGCAGATGTTTGGGTTTGAGCTTGTGTTTTCGGATTCCGATGGGTCATGTACTACCCGACAAACTAGATCGTCAACCTCTATTGGATGGTCCAAGACAATAGCTCGACCTATTCCATAACTTAATAATTTATTAAATTATTTAATAATTATTAAAATAATAGCATTAATAGTAAATATTTAATAATTATTACGAATATAGACACCTAATTATCGTTCTAATCTAACGGTTAAATAATTAACTAATCTAATTTAGAAAACTAAAGACCTACATATTCAGACTGGAGATTGAAAACTTTTGAGAGAGTTGTGAAGAAATGAAAGATCGTGACCCCTCTTATATACTGGAATTTCTTACGGACGGATCTATTGAAAATAAAATTTACGCCGTAAAATTGTCTTGTAAAATCACGTGGATTGTGATTTTTTCTCCGAAAAATGTGTAGTCCGACAAACATTTATGGTACAGTGCAATTAACTCATATGCAAGGACTTAAAATTTAATTAAATTAATCACAATTCGTAGATTATTCTTCGGAAATTCTTATGAACGTACACGATAAAATTAATTTCAATAAAAAAAAAATTCATAGCAGGCTCGACTCTAGTTTCCACTGAATTGCCAAGTCCATTGTGGCACAACTTGGCCAACTTGATATCACTCTGTGAATTGAAAACACACAAATATAGTTTAATTAGTTATATATTATTAACAGTACTGATATATTTGAATTTTCAAAAGTAAAATGGAAAACTCTAGTTCAAAGAACAGAATCATTGAAAGATGAGTCGTAAGCTGGACTAGTTTTAAGCATTGAATATACACAAACCATGCAAGTAGCAAGTTGCTTGCGGCTATTTTGGTTATATATTGCACTTGTATTCGTCTTTTTTGCCCACACTTAAACATAAAAATACATTAGATTCGTGAAGTCGGTAGAGCCACGAGTACTGTAGGTTCAAGCCATAATATTTAATTATTTATATATATTAAAAAATGATGGCAATGATAACGCACGGATCGATGCTCATAGTCATGGTATTATTATAGTTATATTAATCTTCTTCTTTTTGTCAACCAGCTAAATCTTTAATTTGGCAAAATTGAACATTTCTAAAAAAAAGTTCTCAAATTTTCAAAACTTCATATTTAAAAATTTAAAATATTATTTTTCAAAATTAAAACTTCAAACAAAATTTAAAATTTTATGTATTATATAATAAAGTTCTTATATTTATCACAATTAATTTTAAGTTTTTCTTTTATAAATAATTAAAAATATATATTAAAATATTACAATAAATATTAATTAATAAAATAAAACATATAAAATTATACCATATTATTTTTTATTTTATTTAATATTATGTGTAAAATTTAAATTTATAAAAACAAATTTAAAATATTTTTGTTTTGTCAACTAGTATAGATTACAAATGGCCGATCCATTAACCAAACTCTTAATAAATGAGAAGAACAAATATTCTCACGAGAATTCGAAACTCCAACATAATATTTGTGTGATAAATGAGATGAGTAAATGGTCTCACAAATTTAAAAATCTATGATATATATGGATAAAATGATAAATGAAAAATATTTAAGAATTACAAATGTAATGTGTAATTGTAAAGACTAAAATATAAATAAAAATGTGAAACTTCAAAAATTAAAGTTTTGAAATTCTTTTTCAAAGAGCAAAAAATTTCATATTTTAAATTATATAATAGTTTTTGGAGATATTCTTACTACAAAATTTGATTTATAAATCCCAAAAATATAAACAATAAAATTATGTAAAATAACATGAATTATGAAATCTTATATGGAAGGAAAACGATTTTTTAATTAATTACGCATTGATTAGTGGAGCTAGTATATATATTCGATGGCCAAAAACAATCCATGCTAAAGTTTTTTTTTTTTTGGTAAACTCCATGCTAAAGTTAGTTGATATTCTTATTATTCCCACGTTAAGAAAGAATAAAATGTCAAACATAAATCAATTTTGTGTTCTATATTAGGGTTGACGAATATGATTATTGAAGCTAAAGGTGAATAATACATAAAATTGTTCTCACAATAAGGAATTAATAACAAAATGTTAAACTCAAATATTAGTTTTTAATTGTTCCCAAAGATTGATCCGTTTTCTGTAGAAAGAATCAGATCAAATCTAACCCACTACTTTATACTATAAATAAATCCTTATAATTTATTTTTATTTAATGTATTGATATAGTATAGCTATTACAGCTCATGTCTAAAATTCATAGCTAATAAAGCCTAAACTTTTTTTTTTTTGGACAATCCGAAAAGCCTAAACTAATAAAAGGAAATAAAATAAAATATGTCGGTAAACAAACCACGTATGTAGAAAGTTTCGAGAATTTTCCTATAAACAAATGACGAATCTATTTACTTTATTTTTATATATATATATATATATATATTAAATTAAGGACCGATTTTTGTTTGTTTTTGTGTTACCTAGATTTAGGTAAGTAAAATGTAGGGTTTTCTCCTTCTCCTTTTAGAAGATTTTTTTTTTTAAAGACTCCTTTTGATAGATCACAACAAAACTAAATATTTATTGGTCTCAACCTTAAACTATGTTGTTGAATAAATTCTCTTCGATATATCGTGGGTTATGAGGATTTGTTCAGCCATTGCTATATATTGGTTATGGATCAATTATTGGATTATACAAAATTATCAAATCGAGTAATAATTTTTTGAATAGAATGATAATTTTAGGTTTGGGCTTTCGGTACCCGAATCAGGTTGGAATAAACCCGATCGGGTTCGTGGTTTTTTGCCAAAAGATATTGATCAATTTGGGTTTTCTATAAACTTTGGGTTGGGTTCGGTTTTACCTTTCCGGGTCCGGACGGGTTTTTGCCTGCTGAACTTGACCCGAAAAAGTGACGGGTTTAATCGGGACCCGAAAACCCGAAAAACTGAATAAAACCTGAATAAAACCCGAAAACTTGTATAAAACATGTATTAATAGACTCGAATCGATACAAATTTCGGGTCGGGTTCGGTTTGCCTTTTCGGTTTCGGTTTTTTACCCGAAAACCCGAATAATTACAGTTTTTTACCTGAAAACCTCAATAACCCGAATGATTGCGCTGTTGGATGTTAAATATTTCGGGTAATCGGGTTGTAGTTCGGGTATCGGGTTTTACCCGGACCGGACCAGACCAGAATAAAATTACCATCCGAATTGAACCTGATCGGGTTTAAGCCAATTTATTTTTCTACCCGAACTCGATTTTTTTCGGGTCGGTTATCGGGTTATTTTACGGTTTTGGGTTTTATGCAGGCCTAGATACTTTATCAAATAGAATATGAATCAAATTTTGAAAAGATTCGAATAAATATAAAAAAATTATTTTAAATTTTCTGAACCGAACCTAAATATCACAAAACTAAATGGTTTTATAAAAATAACTAAAAATATATATTTTAATTAAGTATAAGTATAATGTATACAACTGTATTATAAATCTATAATATTAATTAAAATTGATTATTTATATTAACTTTAATATTACCATTTATGTAAACCAAATCAAATCAAATATAAATTAAACCATATAATTTTTTTTTGAATATATATAAATTTTAAAAATCAATAAAACTAAAATTCAAATAACCTAAATCAAACAAATAAGAGATTTATTTTGGTATGAATATATTTAAAAAATAAAAAAACTAAAACCTGAATAAAAAAACCAAACAAAATAACAGTTTGACGCCAACTATTTTGCCAAAATAAAGAACTGTCAAAACAGAAGAAGATGAGTTCAAGAGTGTAAACTTTTTGTGAAATCACTTATCCCTTATATATTAAAACAGAAACATTTTGATGATATGTCGCAACCAGAAGAATTTTGGCTTAAAAATGCTGACGTGTCGTTCTCTGGTGCATTTTCAGATTATATTTAA
>OVAO01002818.1:0-12105 GCA_900406285.1 Biscutella auriculata | reverse complement strand
CTCGTCGATGATGTTGTTATGTATAATCAAAACCGGTCTGTTGGTAAACCAATGGCAGTGACACAGTGACGCAGTGACACAGTGAAACATTAGTCCAATACTCTTTTGGTCCCTTCTCCATCTTTTTGGAATACCTTTATATCATTTTCTGAGTCACTTTTGAATATTCAACATTATTATGTTGTCTGTAGNCATTATTATGTTGTCTGTAGAAGAATATATTATTGACTTTTGACTTTAAACCCTCGTTTTTTATGACCGTATTTGCAGGTTTAGGAACACTATTATCAGTGTGACGAATTCAACGTTAGAAATTTCTCTGAAAAACTTCAGTTGCTGTTGAAACAAAGGGATCTGTCACTACTAAGACAAGGATTTTGCTTTTGCCATGATCTTAGAGGAACGATGAAGCAGAGGAGATTCTTTGTAATTCTCTGTTTTTTCCTCATAAGCTTCGGTGGTGCTTCAGTTTCAGCACAACCACAATGCATGAATGACGGACTTTTCGGATCCAATAGTACTTTCGACGCAAATCTCCGACTACTAATCTCTTCTCTTCCTTTCAATGTCAAGGCTCATGCCGGTTTCTTCTACAACGGTTCAATCGGAAAAGAACCTGACCGTGTCTACGCAATAGGGATGTGTATCCCAGGATCATCTTCAGATGACTGTTCTGATTGTATCAAGACCGCGTCTGATGGTTTGATGCAGAGTTGTCCTAACCAAGTAGGAGCGTATTCATGGCCAGGTGAGCCCACGCTTTGCCATGTGCGCTACTCAGCCACTTCTTTCTTGGGAACTGCAGATCTAGACCCGCGTAATTTAGTCTACAACACAGGAAATGTCAACTCAAATGTAATAGAATTCACGGCAATATGGGAAGACTTAGTTGTTCGTATGATTGCTGCAGCCTCCACAGCAAAAAGCACACCATTGTCTAGTAATAACCATTACACAGCTGATGTTACAGCCTTGACAGGTTCCGAGAATATATATGCATTGATGCAGTGCACTCCAGATCTTTCTTCTCGTGATTGTGAAAATTGTCTGCAACACCAGTCATGCTGTGGTCAGAAGCAAGGAGGCGTTATTATGCGGCCAAACTGTTTTTTCCGGTGGGATGTGTATAGATTCTCTAAGGCTTTTGACAATATTAAGCTAAAAACTCCTTCTGTTGGAGACCGGGCCAACACGACAGACAATGGTAAGTGCTTGCAAAGCTATGAGTATTGTGAGTACAACCAGTCAAAAGATTTAAAGGTTATACTGAACTTTCCATAGGTAGTGGAATGATCTCAACAGGAGCTATTGTGGCAATTGTTGTTCCCAATGTAGTAGTCATCATCATATTGGTATTGCTTGCTGAGCGATCTGCGGTACTTTGCTGGAGGAGAAAACCATATCAAGGATTTGATCCTGTGATTTTCTTTGGCCTCTTAGCTTTTAACATTCATATTTAGTCTATGGAATTCGTTAAGAACATTGATTACAACACTTAGATAATGATGATGTCGGTGTATGTAATTTTATTATGCAGCTAGTATTACAACTNTTATGCAGTACGCTCCATCCAATTTGATCTTAAAACAATTGAGATTGCAACCAATAAATTTAGTAACAAGCTCGGTCAAGGTGGATTTGGCGAAGTTTTCAAGGTGTCATTTCTGTAGCTACTTGGTTCATTACTTCTCCTGAAAAACTTGGAGTTACATAGTCAAACTAAGCTAATCATATCGGCTCATTTACTTATTTGTAGGGTATGTTGCCTAATGGAACAGAAGTTGCTGTTAAAAGGCTATCGAAAGCATCATCACAAGGCGCACTAGAGTTCAAGAATGAGGTTGTTGTTATTGCAAAACTTCAGCATAGGAATCTTGTTAGGCTTCACGGGTTTTGTCTAGATGGAGAAGAAAAGATACTTGTATACGAGTTTGTCCCGAACAAGAGCCTCGATTACATCCTCTTTGGTATGTGGAATTAGCATTTGATTGACCAATTTGATTAAAATATGAAGTAACTAATAACTACTTATGTATGTGTAGACCCTAAAATGCAAGGGAAATTAGACTGGACAAAACGATACAACATTATTGGGGGAATCACTCGAGGAATTCTATATCTTCATGAAGATTCACGGCTCACAATCATACACCGTGATCGCAAAGCTAGCAATATTCTCCTAGATGCCGATATGAACCCGAAAATTTCTGATTTTGGAATGGTGAGAATTTTTGGGATGGACCAAAGTGGAGCTAATACAAGGAGAATAGTAGGAACACGGTATAATCATCAACGTATAAAATATGTCCTCTTTTCTTCATCAGTGTACTTAACATTTCTTGTGTTTAAATCTTTTAGCGGTTACATGCCTACAGAATATGTGATGCAAGGCCTATTCTCAACAAAATCTGATGTCTATAGTTTTGGAGTCTTAGTTCTTGAAATCATATGTGGTCGGAAGAACATATTCGTCCACGACTCAGACACTACAGTTGAGAATCTAGTTACATACGTGAGTACCAAAGAAGAACTAAGTTCTTTATTAATGATGAATGATTAGTCAAAAATATTATATTTTCTAACTCTGAGCTGTTAACTGATGAATAAACTATGTTACAGGCTTGGAGGTTGTGGAAAGAGGAGACACCATTAGAAATTTTGGATCCAACCATTTCAGAAAATTGTCCAACCGAAGAAGAGACAAGATGCATTCACATAGCACTGCTATGTGTTCAAAATGATCCCACAGATCGTCCAAACTTGTCGACAATCGACATGATGCTCACTAGAAACTCCCTCAATTTACCTGTTCCTCAACCAGCTGGATTCTTCTTTCCAAATAGACAAAACCAAGAACTAGCTTTGGGGGGCTTTGAATCAACCCAATCTACGATCAGGACCAATTCCCAATCTATTAATGAAGTAACAATTACAGATCTTGATCCTCGTTGAAATTGATGTTCCATTGAGGCAGTTGAACTGTTGGACATAAACCATGCTTCAGGTATATGTATGATATGTGAGATATATTCTTAAATAAAGTTTACATAGAAACTCTTAATCACTAATACGTTGTAATTTAGATGTGTTATGAAATCTTCTTATTTGTATTTACTGTCCATAAATTTGTTGAGTATACTAATTGATGCATAGTTTCGATCAATTCTGAAATCTTATTCCATCTCTCTCTTTTTAGCCTTTTAAGATGCGGGGAAATTCATGGTTTCGATCCTAAGGCTCGTCCAAATTTGTTAACAATTATTCTGATGGAGTCGAGCTAGTCCAGAATCAGCCTTTCGGATAATTGGGTTAAGCATTCTGGTCCTAATTGCAACTCTGTAGATTTTGTTGTATCGGGCATCTTATGTTAATCGAAACTATTCCGAGTCCATATCTGTAAATTTTCAACATATATTGTGTCAACAAAGAAACAATTCTTGACATTTTACTATGACTTTTGACCTTTTTTCGTTGACTTGTGACTTTTCGCATTCGTTTTTATGACCACATATTTGTATTGTATGTATACCATTGTTCTCAGTTTGACGAATTCAACATTAGAAATTTCCTACAGAAACTACCGTTTGCTGTTTATACTTGTAATAAACAGAAAGATGTGTAAATTGTAATTATTAAACATAAAGATTTAGCAAAGGCAAAATCTTAAGAGGAAAGATGAAGCAGAGTTTGTTTCGAGTCCTCTGTTTTGTCCTTGTAAGCTTCGGTGTTCCTTTTGTTTCAGCGCAAACATGTATGAGCACTGGGAATTTCAGACCCAACGGTACTTACGACGGAAATCGCCGTCTTATCCTATCTTCTCTTTCTTCCAATGTTACAGCTCAAGACAACTTCTACTACAGCGGTTCGTTAGGACAAGAACCCAATCGGGTCTATGCAACGGGGATGTGCATCCCAGGATCATCTTCAGATGACTGTTTTGACTGTATCAAGTCTGCGTCGAATGGTTTGATACAGAGTTGTACCAACCAAACAGAAGCGTTTTCATGGCCAGGTGATCCCACGCTTTGCTATGTGCGCTACTCCAATACTTCTTTCTCTGGTTCTGCAGATCTAGATCCGCAGATACTGGTCACCAACACTAGAGATATCAACTCAAATCTAACAGAGTTCGCAGAATTATGGGAAGGATTAATGGGGCGTATGATTGCTTCAGCCTCCACAGCAAAAAGCACACCATTGTCTAGTGATAACCATTATGTAGCTAATGTTACAGCCTTGGAAACTTTCCAGGATATATATGCATTGATGCAGTGCACGCCGGATCTTTCTTCTCGTGATTGTGAAAATTGTCTGCAACAAAGCGCAGCTGCCTACCAGTCATGTTGTGGTCAGAAGCAAGGAGGCGTTGTTATGCGGCCGAGCTGCTTTTTCCGGTTTGAGGTGTATCCATTCTCTAAGGCTTTTGATAATATTACGGTGGCTTCTCCTCCTCCTGTGACTGTACCAGAACTTGCAGGTGATCAGGCCAACACGACCGACAATGGTAAGATTTCCAATTGAGAAAACTATGATTGTTACGAAGTAGGACGAAATATGTGACATTGTTTTTCTATGTGTTTGTGAGAAGATAGCAAAGGAATCTCAACTGGAGTTGTTGTGGCGATTACTGTTCCAACTGTTACTACGGTCTTGATACTGCTTGTTCTTGGATTTCTTCATTTCCGGAGGAGAAAATCAGTGCAAGGAACTGATTTTGAAGGTTAGTTTCATGCATTTTAGCTCTTTATTGTTTCCTTTCGTTATAAGCATGTATTGCCCTTAGCAAAGAGAAGAAACATGAACCATAACTATTTCACTTGTCCTTTGCAGCTGACAGTGATATTTCAACTACACATTCATTGCAATACGATTTTAAGACAATTGAAGCTGCAACTAACAAGTTTTCAAAGAGTAACAAGCTCGGTGAAGGTGGATTCGGTGAGGTCTACAAGGTAGCTCTCTGTTTTCCAGTTTTTATGTAAGCTACTATAGGTAATGAAAATAGACAGGGAAGTTAGTTTCTCTCAATGCTTTGTAGGGTAAGTTTCCAAACGGAACTGAAGTAGCTGTGAAGCGACTGTCTAAAAGTTCAGGACAAGGCACAAGAGAGTTCAGGAACGAAGCTGTTCTTGTGTCAAAACTTCAACATAGGAATCTGGTTAGGCTTCTTGGATTCTGTTTGGAACGAGATGAAAAGATTATGATCTATGAGTTTATTCCCAACAAAAGCCTTGACTATTTTCTATTTGGTATGGTTCCCTACAATATTTTTTTTCTTATTTGAAGGGTCATTCTTCTGCTTTAAACTAATTGTGTACATGGGAATCATACAGACCCTGAAAAGCAAACTCAACTAGATTGGAATCTACGGTATAAGATCATTGGAGGGATTGTTAGAGGGATTCTATATCTTCATCAAGATTCACGGCTCACAATCATACACCGTGACCTCAAAGCAAGCAACATTCTCTTAGATGCGGAATTGAACCCAAAAATTTCAGATTTTGGATTGGCAACGATCTTGGGAATAGAGCAAACTCGAGGCAACACCAGCCGAATTGCCGGAACCTAGTAATGGCTGAAAAAATTCAAAGTCGTTGAACAATTTTTCTATTGCATATTAACCAGAGTCGTATGTTTTACAGCGCTTACATGTCTCCTGAGTATGCAATGCACGGCCAGTACTCGATGAAATCTGATATCTATAGCTTCGGAGTCTTAGTTCTCGAAATTATAAGCGGCAAGAAAAACAGTGGCGTCTACCAGATGGATGAAACTAGTACTGCTGGAAACTTGGTCACTAATGTGAGGATAAAGTCCTCAACTTCCATCAGTTTAAAATCTTTAAACATATGACCAAGAATCTTGATTGTTCATTTTTGTTAGGCATGGAGGCTTTGGAGGAAGGGGTCACCATTAGAGCTGGTGGATTCGGCCATTGGAAGGAATTATCAGAGTAATGAAGTCACTAGATGCATCCATGTTGCGCTCTTATGTGTTCAGGAAAATCCAGAAGACCGTCCAACGTTATCAACTATCGACTTGATGCTCACTAGCAACACGATCACTTTACCAGTGCCTCGTGTACAAGGGTTTTTCCCACGAAGCAGACACGAACTGGCCCCAGTAACTGAGGAGTTAGACTCGGGTCAGTCTACAAGCGTAAAAAATGATATGTTTCTTCATCATATCTGAAAAGTTAAAGCACATGAAAATGTCCTGACGATATTTGATTTTATTTGTCCAAGCACATCATAATCATTCAAAGTTCTTATGTAATTGTATTAGTTAATTGGCCATATAGCACTTATATCTCTGATCAGTAGTCACATTACACTTTATTGTATGTTGTAAATTGTGAACGTTATGGCAAGTTCTATAAATAAAGTTTTACAGCAAAACTGCATTATACGACGAAATTTACTGGTTTACTACTCTCTTCAAGCTGATTCAGTTTCTTTGAGTGATCACTGTTTAAAGCGTATTACAGGCTGTAATTTCTTCAAGAAGAAACGCGTAAATAGTTTAGATCTCATATATGCTTGAGATTACAATTACAGTACAAACATTCTACAACTAAACAAGATTTAACATTCAACAAAAAAAATCAAGAAAGGTATAAAGGCCCATATTCATCTTCAACGTGGATATACATCTGTGATCGATGCATCATCAACAGACCCCATAAGGGACTTGGTCGCTGTAAATTGGTCTGAATCAAGCAGATCTTTTTCAGGTCTACTCTGAAAGAAAAGACCTGGTTCCCGAGGCACCGGTAAAGTCACAGTATTACTAGTGAGCATGAGAACAATGGTTGACATGTTAGGACGCTCAGCAGGATCTTCTTGAACACACAAAAGACCGACATGAACACACCGAATAACTTCATTTCTTTGAAAACTCTCAACAATAATTGGATCCACAAGCTCTAATGGTGTACCGTTCTTCCAAAGCCTCCAAGCCTATAATGTCAATCAATTAACACTTGCAACAATGGTCGGGTAAAATGGAACTGGGATGGCTCAAAACTTACATATGAGACCAAGTCATTTGCGCCGTTAGTTTGGTAGAAGCTGCTATTCTTCTTGCCGCTTATAATTTCAAGAACTAATACTCCAAAGCTATATATATCAGATTTCATCGAGTACTGGCCGTGCATTGCATACTCTGGAGACATATAACCGCTGAAACCCAAAACTAAACTTTACTAATTTGCAAAAACTTGTTCATCAAACCCCAATTTATGAGGAGGTAAGGGTAAGACATACTAGGTCCCAACTATTCTACTTGTGTTCTCCTGGGTTTGGTCCATTCCAAAGATCCTTGCCATTCCAAAGTCAGCAATTTTCGGATTCATGTCAGCATCCAGGAGAACATTACTCGCTTTGAGGTCACGGTGTATGATTGTGAGCCGTGAATCTTGATGAAGATATAGAATCCCTCTAGCAATACCTCCGACAATCTTGTATCGCCGAGTCCAATCTAGCTGAGCTTGCTTAGCAGGGTCTATAAACATCCATATGTTAACATTACATCTAAGCATATGTAAAGAATCATCCAAAGGAACTCACCGAACAAGAAGTAATCAAGGCTTTTGTTTGGCACATACTCGTAGACGAGTAACCTTTCTTCTCTTTCTAGACAAAATCCGAGAAGCCTAACCAGATTCCTATGTTGTAGCTTTGCAACAAGAATAACCTCGTTCTTGAACTCTGCTTCACCTTGTCCCGATGACTTTGAGAGTCTCTTCACGGCAACTTCAGTCCCATCCAATAAAGTACCCTGTTTTATTTCATCAGTCCATTTCCATTATAGATATCTGTTGGCACACAATTTCAACAGAAAAAGCACAGCTCAATAACTACACTTACCTTGTAAACTTCACCAAACCCACCTTCACCAATCTTATTACTATCTGCAAAATCATTTGTTGCAGTTTGAATTGTTCTATAATCGAGCTGCAGTGAGTCTGCAGTTGTTATATCATCTCCTGTTGCACAATGAAACTCTTAGAAGCAGGAAAAAAGATGTTGAGCATTGACATTAAACAAAAAAGACGGTTAATCACTTGAAATCTTTACCATCAAATGCAGATGTTGTATCATAAGCCTTCTTTGCCCTCTTTGCAAGGAAACAATAACCAGCTACGAAAAGAAGAATAGCCACTATGATAGGCACAACAATGGCTACCACTAACACAGAAGAATTCCCACCTTTCCCTGTTTTCCAAACATAATTTGCTTAAGATCGTAGAGTGGCATATTAGTAAACAAAAATAGAAAGCAATCACAAATAACGAAACATTCTATTTTTTGGTATTTGTTAATTTTGAGAAATCATGGCTAAAAAGTAAAGAAAGAAGACAAATTAGATAAAGGTAGACAAATAATAGATCGAAATTCAGTCAGAAGCACGAAATTACGGTGAATTAATGAAACATGAGAAAAACAGAGGAAGAAAACAGAGCTCTGACCAGATCGCGGAGGAGCTGACACCGGAGGAGTAGAAACAGGCGGTGGTAGTGGTGGTGGTGGTGGCGGAGGTGATCTAATGGCGGATTCGTTGTAAAACGCATAAAGCTCGTATCTTGAACTGCAGCTGGGCACAATAAATCTTCCCCCAATTTTGTCAAGGGGCAGTTGATTGTTAATCTGTTGCAGACATCTCAAGCAGTCTTGGGTCGGTAGATCAAGAGTGCACTGGACAAGTCCGTACACACTCTGGAACGCAGTAAAATTAGCTTTTCTTGCATCAAATTTTCTAGGACTGCTCGATGCAACGGTGGCGGCTTGGTTCATAGTGGACAAGACCAAATCTCTGAAGCCTATTTGGTTCGATGTAACATTTTGTGTGTTATACAACATAATCCCTCCATTAGTGTTAAGGGTCGAGAGAATATTCCCGTTGGAGTATCTGAGCATACACTCATCGTAATAGAGCGTGACCTCTTTCTGATTCGGGCACCGACTTAAAGTGTCGTTGACGGCAAAGGCGACGCATCTACGGCAAACATCCGGTGAGAAGTCTCCTCGGCAAAGGAAAAGTCCGGTGATCCTGTCGGGGGTTCGCCCGACGGTGGCGTTCTGGAATCCGGTGGAGTAAGAAGCGTTGGGGGAAGAGAGGGAAGATAAAAGGGTTCTTAGATTGGTGAAGTAAGTGCTGTTTGTGGTGAAAGTTGTCGTATTCGGACAGATGTTGTATATATTAGTGGGAGGATTCTGAGCAGAAACTCTGAAGGTAGTGATAAAAATGAAGAAAATGAAAAAGAAGATGAGAGCGGCGTAACGAGACATAACTGGGTTTGTGTATGTCTCTCGCCAAGCGTTGGTAAGATTAGATATAAGAAATAATTTGATATATCTTTTTGTCTTTCGTGAGACTGTTGTAGACTTGTAGTTCGGTAGATTACGTGAAAACAGAGGATGGATTTGTGACGACAAGTCAAGGTCAAAGTAAACGCGTCTGTATTAAATTGTCTTCTTTTCCATCCCGTTGTGTTGTTCATCTACTCATCAGTAATCATTACTAAGTTCTTTTTTTTACATAACATATATTAGATTTTTAACCCATTGTTATATGTGGTATAAAATATTTATAACATTTTTATTATTAAACTTTAATCATTATTTTAATTTTACATATTTCAAACCAATTAAAATGATTTAGTTAGATATAAAATTCTTATTATTTAATGTTATTGGTTAGTAAATATTTTTAAAATAAATAGTAAGAAGATCTCAGATATTTATTATTTAATTTTATTGGTCGGTAAATATTTTTTTAATAAATAATAAAAATTTGAAATCGATTTAAATATTTATTTATGAGCGAATATTTGTTTAAAATAATTAATATAATATAATTAGATATCATAATTATTTTAGTAAACAAAGTTTTATTTAAAATTTTTTTAAGAGATATTTTATAGATTACACATCATTATGGCATACACATAAATAATACGTAATGACAAGATTATTTTCCAAAAATGTTTATGAATTAATATATAGGGGATATATTATATTAACATTTATTTAATTGAATATTTTATTTAATATGTTGGTTAAAGATATTTAATTTAAATATTTAAATCATCCTAGAAAATAGTCATTGTGTTTGTTAGAAAATATAAAGGTATAATTTCAGAATATTTTTTGGATTTATCGATTATATATAAATTTAAAATTTAAATAAATAATCGATTGATATAATAAATAATCACGATTATTATTTTGATATTTATGATTATATAATTGAATATTTTTATTTAATATCTTAGTTAGTTGGTTTGAAATATTTAATTTAAATCATTCTAGAAAATAATTCACTATAACTTTTTATAGTAAATTTATTATGTTTTAATATAAAAGATATTTATATATATCTCTGTGTATCTGATTGGTTCAGATTAATTTTGTTATGTTTTTTGATTTATCAATTCATTCAGCTAAACAAAAAATATACCAAAATATACCGATTAATTTTAGTTCTACCTGAGTTGGTAAGTGGTTAATTATGTTACTGAAAAAATTAATGAAATTTAATAATTTTGGATAATTTTAGTTTAAGTACTTTTGATTAATCAAATATTTCTTAAGAATTTAGTTTAATTTTTGTTTTTATAAAATAAAATTAATTTTGATTATCCAAACGGTTCGGTTACCAATTAGTGTATAGGTGTTGAGAAAAATGGCCTCTGCAACTGCTTGCAGAATACTCAAGAACAATTCAAGAATGGAGATAAGAGGAAGAAAACAGAGATCGAAAGAAGAGAGGTGAGGAGGAGGGATCACACGCGAGCTTTAACGAGTTCAGTGAGGACTTAACAACCTCACCTACATCTCGCCGGGACTTTCCCCGGAATCCACTAGCATCAACAGAGTTACACAAGATAATCAAAGAAAACTAAAACTTATTACAGTGTGTTTAGTTTTCAATCTCTCTATCACTTGTAACTCTCTGAATATCTCACTCAAGCTTATACTTTGAATGAATATTCTTCTTGTCTTCTCTGTCTCTTTCTTAGCTCCTAGAACCATGCTTTTGTAGTCTCCTTTTGCACAAAACATAATCATAGCTTCTTCCTTGAAACCGAACAAACAGCTCTACAAAGATTCCTATGAACCTTCTGTCCTTCTCGCACAGAAACAGCTAGCCGTTTGGCTCTTGGATAAGACCACGAAACGAGCTCTGTGAAAGGAGCTTTGTCTGGCTANCTCCTCGAACCATGCTTTTGTAGTCTCCTTTTGCACAAAACATAATCATAGCTTCTTCCTTGAAACCGAACAAACAGCTCTACAAAGATTCCTATGAATCTTCTGTCCTTCTCGCACAGGAACAGCTAGCCGTTTGGCTCTTGGATAAGACCACGAAACGAGCTCTGTGAAAGGAGCTTTGTCTGGCTACAAATGGCTACTGAGACACGTACTATACACAAGCTTTGTCTCTTCCGTTTTTGGCAAAGATTGAGAGAGACTCTTGACAAAGTAGAGTCTTCGAAAGCCTCTTAATCTGGTAGTTTTCTTTGATCTAGTTTACCAATTTCAACAAAACTCCACCTGGTAAATAAGATCAAAGCTAACGAGAAAGCAACAACCAGAAACAAGATCATCAAGATACTTCGACGATCATCATGGATTCCAGCCCCGGGACCTGAGCATTAACTACTCAGCCTTGACTCTTAACAAGTTCAATGCCGATTGAAACTTGCTAATAGGCAAGATCTTGGTAAAGATATCAGCAGGATTGATCAGAGTAGATATCTTTACCACTTCAATATCTCCATCTACAATGACATCCCGAATATAGTGAAACTTTACCTGAATGTGTTTGGTTCTTTCATGGAACACATTGTTCTTTGAGAGAGCGATGGCGCTCTGAGAATCACAGTGAATCTCAACACTCTTCTGAGAGTATCCGAATTCATTCAGCAGCCCTTTGAGCCATAGAGCTTCCTTGACTGCATCACACAATGAAATGTATTCTGCCTCAGTAGTGGAGAGAGCAACTACCTTTTGCAATCCTGATTTCCAACTGATTATGTTTCCTCCTAGAGTGAAAGTCATTCCACTTATGGATCTTCTTTTGTCTGGATCTGCAGCATAA
>OVAO01002816.1:0-12109 GCA_900406285.1 Biscutella auriculata | reverse complement strand
TTCCTGTAAATACGTTTTTTGTCACAACGTAATACAAGGGCACGCTGGGCATTTAAATAATCGCAGTAATAAAAAAAAGATTTGTATGGATCTAAATCATTTCGATTGAAATGTGTGCTATTTCAGTCAACTTCCCTTTAAAATATATGTATGTTTGAAATATTTTTGCTTTAATGTTTTAGCCATTAGATAGTTTGGATACTGTAGAATTCGTCATACTTGCTTGCCCAACAATGCTTTGTTAAAATGTTCAAGATCCCTGAAGCCTAGACCGCCTTCCATCTTTGGTTTCCCTATTGTTTTCTAATTATACCAGTGAATTGAGCTTTTTCCGCAGTTGTTCCCCACCAAAACCTTGCCATTATGTTTGTGATTTGATTGATAACTTGTTTTGGGAGTTTTTAGACATACATGGTATATATCGGCATAGCCATAGCTATTGATTTCAATAGGATCTCTCTCTCCCCCCTTTAAATAGGAATTTCTTGTTCCATCCTTTAGTTGTTTCCTCTACTTTGGTGATAATGTAGTTAAACATCTCTGATTTCTTTCTTGGGCATTGCTCTGGTAAACCTAAGTATTTACCTAAGTATTTACCGGAACCACCTTCATTATGAATACCTAACATGTTTCTTATTCTTGCTTTTGTTGTCTGATGCACTCGACTTCCAAAAGTAATTGAAGATTTCGTCAAATTCACTGATTGTTTTGAAACATATTCGTACTCGCTTAGGACATATTTCATACGAAGAGCATTCTTATTATTTGCCAACATAAAAAATAATGAATCATCTGCAAATAGCAGATGATCGATAGGATCACTTGCTGATGTTAGCTTAATTCCTTTCATTTTATTCTCGCTTAATTCTTAGTCCATTAAATGAGAAAGAACTTATGCGCACATAATGAAAAGGTAAGGTAATAATGGATCACCTTGCCTTATACCACATTCTGGTTGAAAATTACCATATGTAGATCCATTTATTAGGATAGAGAAACTATCCGATGACACACACTTCATGATCCAGAATCCAAATACTATTGAATCCCATTCTCTGCATTGTTTCCTATAAAAAACACCCACTCAATCTTATCATAGGCTTCAGTGATATCGGTCTTTAATGCCATGTAGTAACCATATTGTCTTTTACGAACTTTAAGAGCATGGTAGAATTCATGAGCAATTATTACATTATTTGTGATCATTCTACCAGGAATGAAAGCTACTTGGTTTTCACTTATTAAGCTGTTAAGATGAGGTTTTAATCTATTCACCAAGACCTTGGAAATAATTGTGTAGCTTACATTGCACAGGGCTATCGGTCTGAAATCAGACATAGAATTTGGTGGGTTAGTTTTTGGGATCAAACATAAAATTGTATGATTGTGCATTGGATCCATTTCATTTCCTCAAAAAATATGCTGACCTCTTCCATTACTTCCTTTCTTATGCCTTCCTAGAATTGCTGGTAAAAATAACTCTTAAAGCCATCCGGGCCTGGAGTTTTCGATGGCCCTATCTCGAAGACTGCAAATTTGACCTCTTGTTCGGTTACAAGAGTAGTTAAACAGCTATTTACCTCATACAAGACTTTGGAGGTAAATCCTCGAAACACTGCAGAGTAATCTTTGCTTATTTGAGATTGATTTGAAAATATGTCTTTATAGTATTGAATAGTGACATTAGCTATAGCTTTTTCTCCTATATGAAAAATACCATGCGCATCATGAATAAGGTGGATATAGTTTTTTGCTCGTCGACCTTTTGCAGTAATCTGGAAAAATTTCGTGTTTCTGTCTCCTTCATTAAGCCAAGTATTTCGGCTTTTAATTTTCCAATGCATTTCCTCCTCAATGTAGGCAGAGTTTATTTCTGATTGAAGCTTATGTTTTTCATTAATGCTTAATGAACCCCTTGTCACTCCAGCATCTAAAATAGATTTTAGGTACTCAATTATTTCATTAGGTTTAGTAAAATGCAGTCGTTTCCATTTTGAAATATCCTTCCTGCAATTTATTAGGCGCTGATGGATGTCACCATTAGAATTCCCTAAATTAATGTTTCTTCTCCAACCAGCCATAGCCGAATTCTTGAACCCCTCCTTTGCAATCAACCGATGATCATAGTAAAATTTGTGGCTTCGAGAGGTAGTTGTATTATCAATGGTAGTGATCAGGGGTCTATAATCTGAGCCACAATATTCTAAGAGTGATGTTTCTGATGTTGGGAATAATTGGAGCCAACCGGAGTTCGCCATTGCACGATCAACACTGCAAGAGACTTGAAATGATCCTCTATTAGCAGACCAAGAGAATTTGTTTCCAGTATAAGGTAAGTCATTAAAATTACAAACATCCAGCATTCTGTTAAAATCTCGAAAATATAACTTTTAAATCATTAAAATATTACATGATATGTTATTGTAAAAAAATAATTGAAAAAATAAAATAAAAATATTTATTAAAGATAAAATTGGAAATCAATGTAATTTTCATTAAGGGTAAAACTGGAAATATATGTATAAAACTTTAATTGAAAATAAATATTCTCTCACGAAATAATATTTAAAAACGAATTTCAAATATATTTAAATTTTAAAACAAATTTTAAAAATAAAACGAATTTAAAAGAAAAATTAAAAATCAAATTATTTTAATATTTTTTATCATTTTTAAAAAGATGCCTAATTTATCTTTTTTTTTTAAAAAAATTCATAATATTTGTGTCCCTACTTATAAAAGAAAATAAATAAATAAAATATTTTGTTTTATTATGTTTTTGTTGTTTCTGTAATTAAGTGACCAAAAGAGAGAGTCATAAGTCAAAAAATATATTTCCGCATATCTTGAATTTTGTTAAGTGACTTTTTAAAATAAATGTTAGTAAGATATTTGCCTACTCCCTATTGTGATAGTAAGATATTTGTCTACTAATATACTCTACTATGATCAAATATAGTATAGTGGTTTGTGCATATAAGTATCCGGAAAATATCGAACCAATTTCGAAAATTTGTTTAAGCGCAACTTCTATAGATAGATACGCTAAGTCTAGGAAGATAATGAGTTGTTTTGTCACGAAACGAACCTATTGGAACTAAAAGAAGAGCAATTGAGCAAGACAATTAAGATAAGTAAGATAAGATTAAAGCGATTTGAAAGACGATTATAAAGGAAACTAAGCGGATGGATTAAGGTTATCGACTCGGGCGGTTTAATCATTTGGTTTGCTATTCATTAACAACATCTAAATGTTTATCCTTGATCTTGGAGCTATCCGATTTAGATAAGTCCAATCCCTTGGTAAATACCATTTACCAAAACATACAAGTATCAATCCGTTGACTAAATGCATGAATTAGCAAGCATTAAACCCTAGTCCATACAATCACTATATGATCCTAGCACAATCTCTTGGTTAGGCTTCAAATAGCACAAGATTGATTCATTCGGGCATTTCATCGAACATCTTCCGGTCGTGAAATGTCTAAGTTCTATAATTGATTAGCTACTTCTATTCTAGCATTAAACCCATCAGTCTAGTGAAGATATATTGATTACAAGTCCTGAATAGCAAACTCAAGTCTTAAACCACCCTAATCTACCTAATCCATCCACTTAGAAATGAAACTACTCACTAAGCATGGAATTAACATAAATCAAAGATGAATAAGACATGATTAAGAGTGCTAAGAAAGATTAAGACAATAAACCAACAAGATTCTTACAAGAAATCACAAGAAAAAGCAAGAAGAAAACTAAAATCTCAAAATAGTAAGTTGTTCTCTAAAGATTAGGGTTCTTTCTATTTATAGAAGGACCCTCGCGAGCAATAGTACCGGGCTGGGCAAACCGGGACACCTTGGTTTCCCAGGTCGGGACTCTTTGGATTATGTCTTCTGGGAACGATAGTCCCGGGCTAGCAGGTCGGGATGGGGTACCCAGGACGATATGGCTTCTTCTTCCAGGACAAATTGTCCCGGGCTGGACAGACCGGGACGTATCCCGGGACACTTGTTGCTGGTTGGGTTTCTGGGATCGTCCCGGTAAGGGATGACTCTCTAGACCGGGATAGTTACTCGAGGACTCATTGGATTTCAGGGCAGTGAGATTCGTCCCGGGCTAGACAGGTCGGGACCTTAGTCGGGACGATGTTATGGCGCACGTAGAGGAGGTGTCCCGGGCTATGCTAAACCGGGACTGCTTGATTCCTTGACCGAGACTCTTCTGGAATTGACATGGTTTGACTCGGTTTGCAAGTGATTCTCCATTTGATTCGCATTTCGTCCTTTGGTTGCTTCACATCTGATAAATGCAAATGCAATGCAATATGACCTAGAAAGACTCTAAATACAAACTAAAACCGAATAAAAACGATAGAAAACTAATCCTAAAAACGATCAATAACACAACATATCAATAAATTTGTCAATAATTAATAGTCAGCATTACTCATGAGTCTTTCGATTAATACATATGCAAAATTTTCTCCAACGAATTATAAATGTAAGATAAAAAAAAAACAAAATTAACATCATGGCTTTTAAATCGGATTGGTACCATAGAATATATTTTTGTTATAAAATGTCATAGACCTTATTTTTCATTAAGAAGTGATATATATGCACAAAGGTTTAAGAAATTATGAAATATTACTAAAAGTGAGCAAAAATGACACCAATATCAAAACAAAAAATATTAAATGAAATTGAGTTCACGTATAAATAAAAAAAATTATATAACACTCTCTCATGCAGTAGAGAAAGTTCTTAAAAATAATAATTGATTACTTCATTTGAATTTGGATTTCTAAGAGAAATAGTTAATAGTTATGAATTTATTATTAGATGTGGTAAATTGAAACATCTTAAAAAACTTTAAAAACAAATTTCTTTAAACTTAATCATTTTATAAAAACAAAACTTGTTAGATTTCAATTTAAAGAGATTAATTTTTTTTTTTTTAAATTTTCTTTAAAATCTGATAACAAGAGATATACTACAGAAAAAGATATATATTATGAGTTATTGTAAATTAAATAACCTTTAAAACTTCGACTTTTTGTATTATTTGATTAATGGAAAATCTAGAATGTAAGACATAGATTTCTAAATCGAAAAAGAAAAATCAAAATATTTAATCTTTTTAATTATGTTTATAAATTGTTCAAGCTGTCATCTCACACACCAAAAGTTCTACTTCAGTCTCAAGTAGAAGTATTAAAGTCTAGTGGATAAGGTTATTATCCATATGTCAAAAATAAAGTTTAGTTTTTACGGAAATAACTGATAGTTGTTATAATCTATTACATAAATTTATGGGAATGGAAAAGCTGAGAATATTTGTGTTGTGATTGATTGATTACAAATATTATAAGATATCTTATTTATAGGTGATAAAAGCTAAAGAGATTAAGATATATCATTAGCTAGGTGTTGACTACAGCATGAGATTAGTGTCAACACAGTGATACACCAATGCCACTCAATGACATTTAGAAACTAATGTGACACATCAATGCCAAGTGTTTGATCATAGTGATGAATAATCACTTTTCATAATATTCCCCCTTGAGTACTCATCAGCAATGTGTCGTATACTGCCTCGTTAAAAACCTTATCATGGAAAATCCGTTGGGACAAAAACCGTGATAAGGGAAAAAGAGTGCAGTAATGTAGTCTCCCCCTGAAATAAATAATTTTCATCTCTTCCTCAGAAGTCACACGCATCCCGATACTTCGAAAATGTTTTTTGAACGTTGATGTAGGAAGAGCTTTTGTGAATATACCGGCTGCATTTTCACTCGAGCGGATATATTTCATGTCTACGTCTTTGTTTTTCTCGAGCCATTGGATGTATGAGAAGAACCTTGGTGGAATGTGCTTTGTTCGATCATTTTTGATGTAATCTTCTTTGAGTTTGGCGACACAAGCAGTATTATCTTCGAATAATACCGTTGGCTCCTTATTGATACCAATACCACTTGCTTCTTGGATGTGATGAGTCCATGACCTTTAGCCAAACATATTCTCTAAATGCCCCATGAAGTGCAATTTTCTCTAGTTTGAGACCGAGCTTTATGTGGTCCAATAAATACCCTGTATTTGCAAAGCCAACTAGACCAGAAACAAAGTTTCTGCAGTAAAATAATCTTAAATCAATTGTACCTTGTTGACGAGTTATATCGTGCAAGTAGGTTAGTAACAAAAACTATATCCAACCTAGTACAATTTGCAGGATACATTAGTGCACCAATTGCTCTCATATAATGTACTTTACGACCTAAGAGTTCTTTATTATTCTCAAAAGACTGAAATGTATCCTTATTAATGTCAAATGATCTATTAACCATCAGGGTACTCAAACGAGTTTGCTTTATTCATATTAAAACGAGAAAGCACTTTTGGTGTAATTTGATTGATGCACAAATACTCCGTCTTTAAGATGCTCAATTTGGATTCCGAGACAAAATTTTGTCTTTCCAAAATCTTTCATATGAGCTCTTGCATCATCAATCTCTTTTTGAGTCCCAATTATATCCAAGTCATCGACATAAACAACAATGGTCACAAATCCATTTGAGAATTTTTAATAAAAACGCATGGGCAAATTACATTGTTAATGTATTAACAAAAATTCACTTAAGCGATTATAGCACATGCGGCCATACTGTTTTAATCCGTAAAGTGATCTTTGTAATTTGACTAAATATATTTCCATAGATCCTCTTGTGATATTTGATTTCTCTGGGATTTTAAATCCTTCTGGAACTTTCATATAAATATAATTATCAAATGATCCATATAAATATGCAGTCACGACATCCATAAGATACATTCTAAATTTTTCGATGCCGATAAACTCATCAAGTATCTAAATATGTTTGCGTCCATTACCGGGGAATATGTCTCTTCTAAATCTATTCTCGGTCTTTGAGAAAAACCTTGAGTAATTAATCAGGCTTTATATCTAGACTGTTGGTCCATAGTATCCTGAAAAAACAAATTTTCTTTTCAAGGTCTTTTATCTCAACAATTTTGTTGAATATTATATGTTTTAACATATCTCTTCATGAGTTAAAGTGATGTTTTACAAAAACCATCACAACTTAGTAAAGTTCCCGGATACATAATTATGATATCATTAATCTTTCATGGATATATTATTTATGGATAGTTGAATCCATGAGATGTTACTCAAAGTCTTGTATATTTTGCTAGACATACCAAAATTCATTTTATTTCCTTGAAAATTCACACTCGTTCCTACTTGAACTTCTAGTTCAATGTTTTCATTTTTTCATACGGTCGTAACATAAACTTGAGAGTCTCTTAATCATATTTGGCCAAAATTTACATTTTCTACACTCATTCGCAGAGGTAGTTTCATAATAATTCTCATTTACATAGCGCGCTAAATTATTTATCTTGTCGACAATTATTTTTCTTTGGTTCCTCACTTTCACAATGACATGGTTAATCGAGATCTCGTTTACTATCTTAACTAGGTACCTTATTTTACTATTAAACCATGTCAATGACCTCTTTGGGGGATTTGATCCTTTTCAATAAATATTTGTATTGCTCCTTTTTTCTTTTCCTTTTTCTATTCAAGGATTTGTATTGTTGGAACCAAAGTAGTTTTCCAAGTTACTTATATGTAGTAGACTTTTACCTTATCTTTCACGTTACTTACACTAACGGGAGCATTTTCAGCTGGAGTAAGAGTTTTTTTTCTCTTAAAGATTATTTGTATGTCTGGCAGTCGAGTGACGACATTTTGTATATGAATTATCTTTTGAACTTCCTGTCATATCGATTTTCGATAATTCATTTTATTCATTCTCACAGCTGTTTATATTCATCATTAATGCTTCTTGCTTTTCATTTCCAACATGTTTTGAATAGTTTCTTTTAAGCATATGAACTTCATGTTCATGTCCAACTATTCAAAAGTTTTGCCATTATCTGAATTTGATTAAGGATCAAAATTCATCGTATAAGAGGAACATAATCTTCAATATCTTCCACTTTCTATTAAAGTGAGATTCTCATATTCTCCTCTCGAGATGATATGACTTTCGATCTATTCATCTCAAATTAAATCTCACTTTATTTTGTATTTTATCTTATTGTGAGATTTCATATTCACATATTAAACCCTAGTCCATCCATCTTTCTGGACCGTTTAACCCTTCCGGAAGTTATTTCTATTTTAGGAGTTAAAATCATTTTTCTCATTTCTTTTTCTCACAAAAATCTATTTACATACGATTTGTTTCATTTCTCATTTCATTTTCTGGAAGATTATGTTTACATGTCTATAAAATGATCTCATTCCCATACCGGCACTCGAACTCGTGATCTCTCATCCCCTTTGGGAAGTAAATCACCAGTGACGTTGTCCGATTTTGGTTATGGTCCCCGTCCCACACCGGCACTCGAACTCGTGACCTCACATCCCCTTTGGGAAACAAATCACCAGTGACACTGTCCGATTTAAAATTGAAAACTCATATTTTTCAAGATCATACTCTTTTTCTAAAGGAATATCTTTACCATATTCAATTTCTCTGGAAGATTTTGTTTATATGCCTCTTCTATAACTTTTTCATCTTTGTCTTTTAGACATTTTTCTTTATATAGTTCTTCTGGATTTGTTTTCCCAAGTTCTTTTTCTTTCGGGGATTTTTATCTTTTGAGCTCATCGGCCTCCCCCTTTTTTTTATATGAACCTTCTGTTCATTAACTTGTTATTCTGAAATATTAATTCTAGATGGGGCATTAACAACAAGAATATATGATTTCTTCACAGTATTATTATCTATAAACGCATCTGGTAATTGATTTCCCAATTTTACAATGCACAATTTTCTGAATTTGTAAGGGGGATCAAGATGCAACAAATATGGTGTGTGTCATGTTATTTCTTTTAATACTTGATTATTTCCTCCCCTAATGCTAAAAATTTATTTTCATTAAAGATACAATTGGCAAAACGTGCCGTAAAACAAAATCACCAGTTTTGTGGTTCAATAATACTTGGTGACATATATACTATATAAATTCTCAATCTCCTTTATGTCCTCGTTTTCGTTCTTTGCGGTGGGTAAATATGAACATAAACCGCACATCCTAAAAACACGGAGATGAGATACATTTCGCCTTTGCTCAAATGTTAATTCAAATGGGAAATTTCATTTTTTGCGTTTGGTCGTTTCTAGACCAAAGCTGCAACATGCACTATATCATGTCCTCATACTGAAATTGGGAGATTCATTCTCAATATTAATGGCCTTGCAATGAGTTGCAATAATCAAATACTCGACCATGCCTTTTTGTGTAAGAACATGAGTAACATAATGTTCAACATTGATTCTCATTGATAAACAAAAATCATTAAAATATTGGGAAGTGAATTCACCAGCGTTATCAAGTATGATTTTCTTTATAACATTATCATGAAATTGTGCTCTTCACATAATAAATTGAGTAATGAATTTTTCAAAAACTATATTTCGAGTTGTCAATAGACTAACATGTGACCATATACTATATGCGTCAATTAATACCATATAATATCGAAATAGTCCACATATTGGATGTACAAGTACACATATATCACCATGTATTCTTTCTAAAAAGTATGGACATTCATTTCCAATTTTAGCTGGTGAAGGCCGAGAAATATAATTTCCTTGAGAAATGCATTACATGAAAATTCTCCCGATTGAAAATCTTTTCATTTTTCAATGGGTGGCAATTTGTATTTTTGCACAATTTTTCTCATCTTGATTGAACTCGGATGCTCAAATCTTTCATACCATACTTCGAACATATTAATATATTTTGGGTCCATCATAATATATGACTTCATCATTTTTATTTTTGTGCAATATAATCCAAAAGATAACATAGGCAATTCTTTCAAAATTTCTTTATTTTCTCTTGTAATACAAAAATATTCAATGCCTTTTTTTTTCTTTTTTCAATGCAGTATCCATTTATACAAATGTCTTTAAAACTCAATAAGTTTTTACAAACCTAGGGGAAAATAGAACATTACTTATTAATAGGACATTACTTATCTCTTAATCAGACATGCGTTTTTGTCATTTTCTCAAAATTTTAACATATTCTTAAAATAGCATGTAAAAAATTAAATAATTTGATAAATTTAAATATTACCATAAATACTTGATGAGTGTGAATTTTATCGGGTTTACCACTCGATTTTCGCTCGTTGTGCATTAGTTTAGGATGCATTTTATAGTCTTTAGGGTGCATTTGCATAGTTTCTACCATTTCAAGTGCAAAGAAGGCAAAAAGCATGAATCGAGCAATCTGAAACGTTTTAAGAGCAAAAAGTGACTAAGTCCCGAAGAATTGCAATCGCCGGTCTAGGCCGGCGGTCAGACCAGACCGGCAGAGCTCAAACAGATGGAACTGGGAGAAGACCGTCGGTCATGTCCGCCGGTGTGCACTGACCGGCGCGCCACGACCAGACCGACACGAAGAACACCACCGGTCACGTGCGCCGGTGAGCGCAGATCGGTGGAGCACGAACAGCGGCTGACGGCGGAAGACCGCCGGTCACGTCCGCCGGTGTGCACTGACCGGCGGAGACCCCCAAAGAGCAGAATATTCCATAGAATGTTCCATTTTCTTGACCTAAAATTGGTTCACTATAAATAGGACCAATAACAAAACCCTAAGAGCCTCATTTTTATCATTGGTTTTCTCTCTTTTAGTTTTTCTTAAGTTATTTTGTTATCTAAAATTCTTGTATTGGATCACTTGATTTATTTTATTGCAATTTAATTTTCTATCTTCTATTCCTCTCACCATGAACAAAAACCTTAGAGGTGTTTTGTTCATGATGTGTGAGTAGTCTTTTTAGCTTATGGATTGAGGTGGTTTTGGGGTAGATCTAAAACTCTTTTGATGTTTAGGGATATATAGAATATGTCTTCTTCGAGATTATCATTCTTAATGCTTAGATTTGATTGATCACCTTATCTATGAACCTAGGGAATTTCATCCCCAAAAGGTGTTCGATGAAATTCCCCAAAGGATTGATAGATTGTTGTATAGGATTGTGCTCATTGCTTCCCAATTGTGTGATTAGCCAAGAGATTATGTGGTTGCATGATTTGGAAAGGGGTTTCTATCATGAGAGTGAATTAGCCTAAAATTGAAATCCTTAGACATAAGATTATCTAGAGTGTGAAAGTAAACATCATTAGAAGTCGATTATCTCCCCATTCCAATACCTTAATCCATATGCTTGCCTTAATTATCGCTTTTATTCATTACTTATCATTCTACATTTTTAATTGTTCTTTACATTCGCTTTATTTTCGGTTTGTTAGTATGATTAGGATTGTTAGTGACAAACATATCCTACCAATTCCACCTAGACTTAGCAATTCCAACTTAGAGCTAGTTTGCTATTACAACCCGAGATTGGTTCGACAACTCTACTCCCTACTACATTTACATTGATAAACCGTTAGACCCCACTAGAGAATAAGTTAACCCTAAGAAAAATCTAGTTTATCAATTGGCGTTGTTGCCATATTGGGTGATAGTGATAACAATTAGTTCTTAGCATTTGCTCGGGACTAGGTTTTTATTTTCCGCATTTACTTACACCGATATCTCCTGTTTCTATTTCAGGAAATCATTTCCCATGGACGACAACACCATTCTGCGAATAGGCAACACAAACAAACCAAAACTTCATGGGAACCGACTAGGAATAAAGGCACCTCCTGTGGAAGCACCAAACTTCGAAATCAAAGACATCCAACTAAAGCTTGTATTGAATCATCCATTTCACGGGTACACTACTGAAAACCCATTCGAACACCTGGATTATTTTGANACCTGGATTATTTTGACAAGGTTTGTTAGACAGTGAAGTTGGAGAATGTTACTGAAGATGCTTACAAGCTGAGATTGTTCCCATTCTCTCTGAAAGAACATGTTTACGAATGGGAAAGGAACCTAGCACCAGAATCAATACAGACTTGGGAAGACTGCAAGCACATCTTCTTATCTGCATTTTTCTCCCCAGCTAGGACAGCGAGAATTCGCACCAATATATC
>OVAO01002814.1:0-12114 GCA_900406285.1 Biscutella auriculata | reverse complement strand
ACTGGTAATTTACTCAGTGACATAACAGTTGCTTTACGCTAATGAGTTTTACTAAAATTTGCATTTATCTCATTTTGATAATAAGATGGAATGAATGAAAACAATTAGTTAGGTTTGATAATGATTAATATCATGGTCCATGGTTTAATTAATTCAATAACGCTTCACGTATATTATCATGTCTTTGGACAAAATCATTAAGACTTGTAGAGTGGGGGCTCTCACTAGAATCAATAAAAAAAAACTTTGATTTTAACGAATTATTTAATTAAAATCCGATAATTTAATATTCTATTTTCACTAAAGTGCCAAAAAAGGATAAAGCATAGCATGTGATATTTCAGATCACGTTAACATGAAAAGATTGATGGTTCAAACATCATAATCGACACTTTTACTTTCTGTTTGTGGTATTATCAAAGAGAGTACTATAATGAAAGATGCATTTGACTTTAATTTAGATATCAATCAATTTTTAGTTTAGTTAATCAATTTTGTAAGCTGTAAAGTATACATTTAACTTATATTGATATATAAATAATTATATTTAGTGCCTTGATTATATGTTTTCAATTATTACTATAATTAGTTATGAGTATTAAGAAGCATTGTTTTGTATGGTGTTCATGGAATCCCATGGACTCCTCTTACCAAAAAATCTACTAACCATTGCTTTTTCTTTGTTTACTTGTCGTCTTCTTTTGTTTGGCTTTTACTTGTCGTCTAACAAGACTTTCTTTTTTTGTTTGACAGATTGCCTAAGAAGATTTATTAGTTTTCTTTTCCAATTCTTAGTGGTGGAATAATTTTATTTCACTCATTTTCTTCTAAAAAAATACTCATTCCGTTCTTTTTTAGTTGAGGTTTAAGGTATTTGTACACAGATTAATAAATCAATAAATAATATTATATTTTTTATAAAAACATTATTTGTTTTCTACCTAACCATAATCTGACTAATAAGAAATCAATCTGCATAATATAAATAGTCAAAATAACAAAAAATTAATAAATTTTATATTGAAAACCTAAAACATCATTTTATTTGAAACAATTTTTTTTTACTTAAACATCACTTATTGAAAAACGGAAAGAATAGTAGATGAACAACTTAAAATATTATAATTTTGATTTTAATTTTTCTAGATTCTTTTTCTAAATGTCATTGTGACCAATAATATGATGACCACATTAACACAAAATATTAAATTATATTTCTTGATTATGTTTAAGACTTTTGGAGTTAATAAATGAACTTCATTTGCATACATCGTATATGGAATTTGGTTCACTTTACTCATAAAATAAAGATCTATGACTCATGTCATAAACCCTGTAGAAACTCTCTCTATATATCAATTGCAAAACATTTGTTTCTTTTATAATATTGGGGGATCTCAGCTAAAACCCAACTAATCTAATAAATATGTAAATTCGTAAGGTGCAATATCTTAGATTAAATATTTGAATCTTAAATATCCAAACTTTTTATATCATATGGCTAAGACAATATATCAGCTCTAGACTCAAAGTTTATTTATCCAGAAATAACATTCCAATTTTTAAATTGAATTCAAACTTTTAGATCGTCATTTTCACTCGATCATTATTACTAAATTAGAAAAATATCGTATCTCGGGAGCTTGGATTCCCAGATACAAACATAGAGATTACAACAAGACAAGCAACTCTTTGCACATTTGTGTTATATCGTATCTCGGGTTCAATCTGATGTATTTATCATTGGTGGAATTGTATTTCGAATGGGTTTATCCATATTTGGATTACTTTGGTTTTACTCGGATATAAAAAAAAAAGTGAAAAAACAGAATTTGGTGAAATGTCGTAATTATTAAATAACATAATTATATAACCTTTAATATATTTGTGATAAAGTGGAGTCAAGAAAAGAGAGCTTGAACGAGAAGAAATGAGAGAGAATGATGAAAAATTATTTCACTACTTATGCATTCACTCTTCTATGTGAAGGCTATTTATAGTTAAGGTAATGTCGGTTGATTGACATTGGTTAAAGATAAGAACAATATAATATATTTTACATAATTATTTTCTAACGTTTTTTTTTAATTATCTATTATCATTTTATGTTTTGTTTAAAATTTTATCATAAAAAAATCTATCGAGATAAAAATATGATAAGAGAAAAAAAAGTACAACAACGTAATCTCCTCCTGAAAGATAGATATAGTCTCTTAATTATAATTATCGAAACTTACGCATTATAATGTTTCGAACGTGCTTCTTAAATGGTGTGGTTGGAAGCACCTTAGTAAATAGGTATGATGCATTGTCACTTGAGAGAATATATTGAATATCGACTTCTTGATTTTTTTCGAGCTCTTGAGTATATGAGAAAAATCTCGGAGGAATATGTTTTGTCTTATCGTTCTTGATATATTCTTCTTTGATCTGGGAGACACATGTTCTGTTATCTGCGAACATGATTGTTGGTTCTTTAGTGGTCGCTATTCCACTTGCCTTTTGTATCACTACAAGAAAACATATGATTTGTGATTGCCTTTTGCGACTATAAATGTAGTCGCTCAAATGTGCGACTATTTTGTGACTAATTTGCAACTACTTTGCAACTCTGAAACCAAACTTGCAAAATAGTCCCAAATGTGTGACAGGGTTATCCGAGTCGCACATTTGCAACTTAATCTACGACCATTTGTTTGGCGTCGCACAATGTGCAACTAAAGAGCGTCATATACTGGTAGTCACAGTGTCGTAGTCGCAAACATGGTCGCACATTACATGTAGTGGCACATTGGTTGCTCAGTTGTACGACTAATGTGCGACTACGGTTAAATGTCCCTTTATTTGTGACTTATGAGCAACTACGCTTTGTAGTTACAGAACGGTAGTCGCAAATGTGGTTGCACTTTTCTTGTAGTTGCAAATTAATTGCTCAATTGTGCGACGGTTATGGGACTGCCGTTTAAGGTCCCTATATTTGCGACTTAAGAACAATTACATTTCGTAGTTACAGTGGTGTAGTCGCACATCAGGTCGCTTATTTTTTGTAGTCGCATATTAGTTGCACATCAGTTACAAAAATATGGTTAAAACACATGGAAATCGAGTAAGGGGAAGGTTCAACTAATTTTTCCACTCCATCAGAAGTCGAAAATCCAGTCGCAAATTGTGCCCATATATACTCCCTTATGTGTTTGAAGTCTTGCACAAAAAACCTTTTATAGTTTTTACAAGAAAAAAGTATGACAAATCCTCATAATTATTGGAATTCGAGAGAGTGGATAGACTGACGAATCGATGAGCAGACAAACAATATTTCCGCCGAGTTTATTGTTAGAGTAGAGGAATTCATGAGTATGGTAAGCAATCAGCCAATTGGACAAAGTAGCGAGGGTAAGTTTTACTGTCTTTGTAATAGTTGCATGAACGAAAAATTTTGGACGAGACGTATGATTTATATGCACATGTATAGTAAATGATTTATGTCAAATTCTTATGTTTGATATAGACATGGGGAGGAATTGAATGTTGATTTAGGAACGTAAAGTTATAATTATGTCAACACCGATATACCAAGTCGTAGTGATCATGATGCAGGTAATAATATGGATGATAAATATGTGGAGATGGTTCTTGATGCATTTAATGAAACGTTGGTCCTTGATAACCAATATCATATTAATGATCACGATTATCATCAAAACCCGAAAGAACCAAATGAGGAGATACGAAATTTTTACAACATGTTGGAAGCAACATGATGGTTGTCATTTAGGGGACTCACAATTATCTTTAGCAGTTGAGTACATGAACCTCAAGGTAGATTATAATATGGCTGAAAAATGTGTAGACGGTTGAGCTTCACTAGTTACCAGGATTTTTCCAGACGATAATCAAGCGACGAGTTCATATTACGAGACAAAGAAACGAATGTGTAATTTAGGTCTCTCATATCATACAATTGACCTGTGTATCGAGAATTGTATGGTCTTCTGGAAAGAAGATGAAAAATTGGTTGAATGTAGAATTTGTGAAGCACCTAGATATAGGTGTAGCGATGGACATACCAAAATACCATACAACCGTATGTGGTATTTGTTAGTAGGAAACAAATTAAAGAGAATGTATCAGATCGAGGAGAATGTTAAAGCTATGAGATGGCATACATTGCATGAGTAGGAGGACATAACAATGATTCATTCATCAGATGCAGCGGAATGGAAAAAAATTTAGCAGCTACACCCTCGATTTGTTGGAGAACCAAGAAACATTTACCTCAGATTGTGCACGGGTAGATTTAACCCGTTTGGTATGTCACGAAATCATTCTCTATGACTTAATATTATGACTCCCTATAAATTGCCCCATATATGTGTATGAGTCCGAAATTTTTATGTTTGACGATATTGAATTCTAGGCCGAAGCATCCACAAATTTTTGATGTTTCCTTCGACCTCTTATCGATGAGTTGAAAGAGCTTTGGTTGACTAGAGTTGAGGCGTAAGATATATCAGGTAGACAAAATTTTATGGGCGAGGGGTTGTGGGCCAAGAAAACCAGAGCACCCAGACCTAGTTGGCCACATTCTTCAGCTACCTCAAGAGTCAAAACCCGAACATGCCCGAGATTTTTACCCCTCAACCCGTCTCCAGCTCTCACGATCAATACTCCTCGGGATTGAATTTTTCTTCGTTTCATACGCCTCCCCCGAACAAATAAAATAATTTCTTTTATTTTTTTAGTTTTTAGTTTTTATTTATGTAAATCTATTCAATTTCATTTTTTGTTTACTTTTAAATTATTTTTTATTTTTAATATTAAAATTAGCTTTTATTTTATTATAAAACTTTTTTATACGATATTTAACATAGGGGTCGCTCTTTAGTCGCTCCAATTTGTGACTACAGCTACGACTCCGTACTAATTTATAAATATACAAAATTAACTTGAGTAGTTGCACTTTAGTCGCTCTTATGTGCGACTACGAGTGCGACTTCTATCTTACTTTTCAGTATTCCAATAGAAACTGCGTAGTCGCACTACAGTCACTCCATTGTGCGACTAAAGTGTGACCTCTAGCTATTTTCTCGTATACGTATATAATATACATAGTCCCATTGTAGTCGCTCAATTGTGCGATTAAATAGTGACATTTAACTAATTTGTTGTATCCCAATATAATGTATGTAGTCGCACCGTAGTCTCTTGAAAGAGTGACTAGTCAACGTAATCGCAGATGAGTCGTATTGTGTGCCACTGTTATGCAACTACATTTATAACTTTTACTCATTTATACGGTATCATAATGTAGTCATGGATTTGTGACTCTGCCTTGTAGTTGCATTTGAGTCGCAAAAGTGCGACACAAATGCAACTACATAGATTTTCGACTCAAAATGTGTGACTACGTGGTCTGGTCGCATAGTAGTTGTTAATACATGATGTGTGACTACGATGCGACCAAAACCGTAGTCGCACATCGCTTGTTCTCTTGTAGTGTATGTGTTGAGTGAGAGACCTTAACCATGTGCATTCTCTATATGCATCATGGAGCGCAATGATCTCTACATGATTTGATGAGGTCAAGATAAGAGTTTGTTTCTGGAAACACCATGAAATTGTCGTTCCTCCCATTGTGAAAACATATCCCGTCTACGATCGAGTTTTATGGGAATCTGATAAATAACCTGCTTCTACAAAACCAACTAGGCCACCTTTTGAGTTTTTAGTATAAAATAATCTCAAATCAAATGTACCCTGAAGATAACAAAATATATATTTTTGTTCCATTCTAATGCCTACGTGTTAGAGATGAACTTACCAGTAAATTAGTAGTGAAAGTTATGTCTAGTCGGATACAATTTGCAAGATAAATAAGTCCACCGACAATGTTCATATAAGGTACTTCATGACCTAATATTTCCTCATTTTCTTCATGAGGTCGAAATGGATCTTTCTTAGTATCCAATGTTCGATGAACTATTGGAGTACTCATAGGATTTACTTTATCCATATTAAAACATTTTATGATCCTTTTAGTATAATTTGACCTTTAGGTGCTTTATCTGGAGCCCAAGAAAAATTTTGTTTCCCCAAGATCTTTCATTTTGAACAATTCTTTCATACGGGTTCTTGCTTCTTCAATTTTTTTTTGAGTTCCAATAATGTTCAGATCATCAACATATACTGCAATGATCACAAATCTAGCTGATGATATCTTAATAAATATGCAAGGGCATATCACATTATTAGTGTACCATTTTTCAAGTGATATTCCCTTAGGCGATTATACCACAAGCGGTCAGACTGTTTTAGCCCGTAAAGTGATCGTTGTATTTTAACTGAACATACTTCCTTAGATCTTGAGCTTAATGCTTCAGGCATTTTGAATCCTTTTGGTGTATATATCGTTATCAAGTGACCCATATAAATATGCAGTCACAACATCCATGAGGTACATTTCTAGATTATTTGACACCGTCAAGCTTATTAAATATTTGAATGTAATGGCATCCATAACCGGAGAATGTGTTCCTTATAATCAATTTCTTGTTTTAAAAGAATCCTTGTGCAACAAGTCGGGATTTATATCTTGTGGCCTCATTTTCTCATTCCGTTTTCGCACAAAAACCCATTTGTACCCCCACTGGTTTTACATCTTCATGTGTAATGACAATAGGTCCAAACAGATTTTTATATTGAGGGAGGATAATTCATTTTGGATGGTTGTTTCCCTCTTCTCCTAATCACATATTTTCACACATTCTAGTATGGACCTTAGATCTTGACCATCTATTTCATAATTTCATAATCAATTTCTTTGAATATAGAGAAGGAGGATATCCCATAACTAGCTTTTATTTTATCTCTAACCCATAATTTTCCAATATTGGAGTAGTTGATGAAAATCTCATACTTTTTTGTATCATGCTCTTCTTCCATATCTTTCTCTTTGTCTAGTTTTTCAGGAACTATTTCATATATGTCTGTTGTACTTTTTTCTTTTGAAATTATTCTGGAATCTTTTCATATGAATTGAGGTCACGTGACTCTCCGAATTTTTCGAGTTTTTTTTTATCTTTGAGCTTATTGGCCTCCCATGTTTTAATTGAGCTTTAGGTTCATTTATTTTATTCAACTCAACTTGCTCCTTTGGAATCTCAGTTCTTGGTGGAGCATTAGCCACAATTTATTTTATTTTGTTACCCTCTTTGTATCTTTAAATTCATCTGGTAACTGATTCACCAAATTTTGTAGATAATAATTTTCTGAACTTCAAGTTTGCGTTGTTGCGTAGGGGGTCAATGTATAACATATATGTGTTATACCATGCGATGGGAAACATTTGGTTCTCTCCCAGATGCTAATTGTAATGGGGAGTATTCATGATATGCACTTAACCGAATTTGTATCAGTGTCGTTGCATGCAAGATAGCATGTTCCCATATAAAACTTGGGAACTTTATTCTCATTATTAACGGTCTACCAATAAGGTACAACCGTTTAATTAAAAACTCAGTCATTTGTTAAATAATTTATTATTTAAGAATACTCTTCAGGAGATAAAGTAGTAAGGTTCACAGGACTATAATTTTCTTATCATTAATGCTTCAGGGATATTCTTTATGGATTGTTGAATCCATGAGACTCTACTCAAGTCATGTATATTTTGTCACACATACCAAATGTCATTTTCTTGAAAATTCACGCCCATTACTACTTGAACTTATGGTTCATTGTTTTCATTTTTCATACGAACTTAACATAGACTTGAGAGTCATTTAATCATATTTGGCTAAAATTTATTTTTCTACACTTATTCGCAGAGGTAGTTTCATAATCCTCATAGCGCGATAAATTATTTATCTTGTCGACAATTTTTTTTTGTTCTCCACAATTCATACTGACATAGTTAATTGAGATCTAGTTTATTATCTCAATCACGTACCTTATTGTACTATTAACCAATGTCAATAAATTGTTTGGAGGATTGATCCTCTTTTCAATAAATTATTTGGGAGATTGGTCCTCTTTTTAATAAATGTATTACTCCTTTTATTTTCGAGGATTTTTATCGTTTGAACCAAAGTAGTCTCTCATGTAGACTTTTACATTATCCTTTAGGGATCTATTTTAATCGGAGCATTTTCAGCTGGAGCAAGAGATTTTTCTCTTGATGATTATTCATATGTCTGGTAGTCGAGTATCAATATATTGTGTATGAATTATTTTTTTAACTTCAGGTTCAAATTGATTTGTATGAGAATTCCATAATTCATTTTATTCAATATCCTAGTTGTTCATATCCATCATTAATGCTTATGACATTTGATTTGCAATATGTTTTGAATATCCTTTGAACATATGGACTTCATATTCATGTCTAACTATTCAACTTTTTTTTGCTATCAACTAAATTTGATTATGGATCAAAATTCATCGTATAAGTGCAAACATAATCTTCAATATGTTCCATTTTCTATTAAAGTGTGATTCTCAAACTCTCCCCCTTGTGATGATGTGACTTTCGATCTATTCATCTCATATTGAATCGCACTTTCTTTTGTATTTAATCTTATTGTTAGGTTTCATATTCACATTTCAGATCCTAGTTCATCCATTTTTTTGGACCGTTTAATCATTCCAGAAGGTTTTGTTATTATAGGGAGTAAGATCTTTTGGAGAGTTTTAGCTCTTATGGAATGTTTTAGCTATTCATGAGCGTTTTAGCTTTTCATGAGTGTTTTAACTCTTCGGGAGCGTTTTAGCTCTTTGGAAGCTTTGTTAGCTCTTTGGGAGTGTTTTGGCTCTTCGAGAGCGTTTTGAGAGCGTTTTGACTCTTCGAAAGCGTTTTGGCTCTTCGAGAGCGTTTTGGCTCTTCGAGAGCGTTTTGGCTCTTCGAGAGCGTTTTTGCTCTTCGAAAGCGTTTTGGTTATTCGGGAGCGTTTTGGCTCTTCGGGAAAATTTTAGACTATATGTAATGTAACAATATTTTATAGATATGTGTCTTAAAATATTTAGTTGTGTGGCTTAACAATCACTTTCTAGGAATGAAACTACTCAGGAATTCGAATTTTTTTTTCATCCAGTATTATTGCTACATAACCAGATTTACAAGGTAAAATTTTTGGAATAATCTCCCGATCAAATCACAATTGATTATCTTTTCTTCACATAACATCATCCCATAAGTGATTCCGAACAACCGAATATTCACACTTATGTAATCTCAAAACCATCATATATAGATGATAGAATAATATTATAATTTTCACGTTTTTTTATTTCATCGGATGATGTCATTATAAACTCATTTTTTCACAATTCATATAATTTCTTCTAGAATTATATGAAATTTATTTAGAAGTTCATCAAATCTGACATGATATGATACATATAAAAGTAAATAATCAATAACAAAATTTAATAAATCATTTTAACATGAACAACAATTTATATTATTCAATTTGAGAGGTTGTGTCATCTATAATAATAATATTAAATAAATAAGGAGGTGATATTCTGCCAACCAAAATAACAACGTTAAATAAATAAGGAGATGTTATTCCATCCACTAAAATAATAATATTAAATAAATAAGTGGACAAAATTTCGGCTACCAAAATAACAACAATAAATAAATGAGGAATCAGTGCCATCTATATGATCGTGGAGACAGTTATATTCTTACGATCAAAATATAACATAAATTAATAAGCAGAAAATAAATAATGTATAAGCTCAATCATTTATTTATTCAGTTTGATCGGGAAATGATCATGTTGATAAGGTATTAAATTATATAATAATATAATTTTTAATATATCTATCTATACTATTAAAACAGAATAAATCTACTACAAAAAGTTATATTGGACTATTTCATAGAAAAATATTTTGTTAAGATAATATTATTCCTTTATAATAATATATCATTTAAGAAAATAATTTTTTTTTGTTATTTACGTGATAGTGAGGAAAAATTCAATATTAAAATCTAATTTATCTATTATGAAGGAAACAATATTTTAAAATTTTGATTTGTTAAAAATATTCTTTGAGAAATACTCTTTATTATTTACAATTATATGTTTCGATTTTGTTTTAAAATAATTTACGTCTTCATGATAATCATATAAATAATAGAAATTCTATATTTAAATTTAATTTTTCTATATAATATATTTTAAAATCTAAAATTGATTACATTATATTGTTTCAAATATATTTATGATAAATAAAAAATACCAATAAAAATTAAACATAGTAACCATGTATTAAAATATATCTAAATTAAAATTAACATAGAAACCATAGTAATCAATATTTAATAATAAGTTTTAGATTTTAAAATATTGTTTGATTTATGATGATAAATATTATTTGATTTATGATGATAAATTTTGTAATGATGATAAATCTAACTACTATAATTTATAAAAAGAATTAGTAATGTATTGAATTTATTATCATAAATCAAACAATATTTAAAAATATAAATTTATTGTATTAAATTTTTTACCAAATATAATTTTATTTGCAAATAAAAAATAATATTTATAATTTAAAAAAATTAATGTTAATTGTAAATAAAATATCTGCATATGGTGTGGGCTCAATTCTAATTTCTGATAAAGTGGAGTTAAGAAAAGGGAGAGTGATCGATAAGAAATGATAAATAATGATATAATTTTTTTTTTACTTATGCATTTCACTATTTATAGCTAAGGCGATTAATCGACATTGATTAAAAATAAAAATAATATAATTTTTTAGATAATCATCTTCTGACAGTAAAACATTTGCGTTTATTTTTTTAACTATCTTAGAAATTTTATTAGTGCGTATTACAGTAACAGATAGGTATCAAATATTTGGTGGGCTTCGTGAGCAATGTGTAAATGTAAGTAGCACATTACTTGATCCGGAGATACGGGAATTGTATGTGAACCAAAAGAATCGAAGTGTATCTGATCCGAAAATTTGGTTTTGAATAGAATTCGAATATGATTAAAAATCCGAGTAGATATAAAATTTAATGTCTATAAATATTGGATCGGATAAGATATTATTCGAATATTCATAGATATTCAAAATAAATTTATGTAAAAATAAAATTTTCGAAAACCCAAAATAAACCGAGATATATTTTGGGTTTGGTTTACTTTCAATTCGAATCGTTTTCATTCAGTTAATATATTATTTCTTCATTAGTCTATATTCTTCTATTTCTCAGAATTTTCAATTATTTTCTTTCCGTAGATTCTTTGAACGAATAGTATATAATAATTTATTCACGTTTTCAAAAATTGGTGTAATTTAACGATTTCTTTCTTTTTTTATAGAAAACTATTTTCTAATTGACCAAATAAAAACGGATCGTTATTCTATACGTGAAACGCTATGAAACTACCGTCTGATTTACCAAATCTAACAATAACTTCTAGATATTCTTCAATTCTGTATTTCTTTATTTTTGCAACATTAAAGAATAACTTTTTTTTAATAAATGAGTAATGCACTTTATCAAATTTAGTCAAAATAATAAAAATGGTATATAAAAAGATAGAGAAATATTTGGAGTCGGGTAATAAACAAATTAAGAACCAAAATTGTTCAACTACGTATGTTTATATAAATTATGTTACGTGTGTCTTATGTTATGTATGGTTGTTTTCAGTATTTTCGTTTTTATTCGGATTTTTCAGATTTTTCAGATTTTTTGAATCATTTTGATTATATTTTATTCTATTCGAGTCGGTTACCCGATCCATTTATGAACCGTATCAGATCTAAATTGATCTGAAAAATATTACAAATATTTTTTAAATTCAACGATAATATCTGATATCTGATCCAAACCGACAAAATCCGAACAGAAACTGAACCAATATTATTTCGGATCATATATGGATCTCAAAACTAATTAGGACAACTAAAAATAAAGTGTATGACGTGGCAGTATATCATTGGTTGAGAAAACAGATTGCTCACGAAGCCCACCAAATATTTTTGTTAGGGCTTTTTTGTTTTTGGTAGATGAGCCACCGTCTTACGATTCTTTCTTCTCATCTCTCCGCCGCCATGGCTTCCGAGAAAGAGGCTGCTCTCGCC
>OVAO01002810.1:0-12118 GCA_900406285.1 Biscutella auriculata | reverse complement strand
AAAGATAAAAAATGTGTATTGGAAAGGAAACAAATGTACAGGTAATGTAAATGCATGTATATTGTATATATTAGCTTTTTAGTAATATAAAGAAGACCGAGTTAAATTGTGGTCGTTGTTTTATTATGATTGTGGTAACTGTAAAATATATACATCTCAAAGTTGATATGTATTAATATTGTTGTCATATTATAAAGATTAGAAGTTGAAAAATAAGTGGACAATATGCAAAATAACAATTTTGAAAATTTAGAAAAATTGTCTGGGTAGAATGTGAAAATAGCGTTGTGTTCTATATGATAATCTATAGATTAGTGCTTTAGTTTTATATGATGTAGAAAATATGATATATCACTTTTTTGTAAATATTATTTTTATAATATTATTTAACTATGCTATCTCAATACTAATATCACTAATGTATATCATCAGCAAAATCAAATTCTATTTCTTGAATAAAACTAAATATTTTCGTCATATATGAAAATAAAAATATTGTTATTTAAGCTCAGTTAGTCCTAATATATTTCTTAAAAAAGATCAAATCATAACTAGAGCAAAAATAGAGATACTATTTGATTTTCGAAATTCATATATTCATCATCACAATTTCTGCAACTATGCCACTCAAAAGTGAGTGTAGAGATTTTATTTGATTATTGGAATTCGTTTACTTCAATGAATTTTTAAAATAATGTTTTAGATTTTATTTTCTGATCTTATAACTTCTTTATGAGAATAAAAGAATCAAACATACGATCTGGAACTCTTTTAGGGAGAACTGAATTTGTTCAAGATATTGTCAAATTCAAATTTTCAGACCAAAATCTCTAAAAACAGGTATGCTATACTTAGACTTAAAACTTTCTTACTTATGTACCTTTTTGTGTTGCTCAAAACATATTTTAAATGATTAACAACCCAAAAAAACTTATTTATCAGACACATGTTTAAATTGTAGATCGTGATCAACTTGCATGTGTTGAACTATTTGACTTGCTTAAACAGCCAAACATCACCACTACCACTATCATTAGGAACATTATACATATATGATAAGATTGTATTCTCTGAATAAATAATTTTGACATCAATATTGGGAGTTCACAACTTCAATTCCTTGTATTCTTGATGGAGATACATTGTAAGTTTATCAGAGGTAAAAGTGCCTAATTATAAAGTTCTGCTCATTTTGATTACAAAATCAATGATATAATTTACATCATTATTTCCTCTAACTTACATCTTAAAAAGTCATTATCCTTTGTTGAAACTTGTTACAAGGTCACACAGTTTAATTACAATTTTTAATTGCTCATCAACAATGATCTTTTTGATACATCAACATGAAAACAAATAGAATTGTATGTGTGTTTTGTTTTGAAGCTTATTAGAAAATCATTTGACTAGTTTAAAAAAAAAAAATCAACATTTCTAATGGAATAGGTAACAAATTTTTCCTGTAACTAGTTTTTTTCATACGTTTTTTCTTGATTTGTTCTAACATGAATTAGATGGCATGAATATTCTTATTTGGACATCTTGTTTGAGTTATTAGATTTATGTTCTTAATTTTCTAGTGTGGTTGTTGGTAAGAATTGATTGAAAGTTTAACATGAGGTTATGAACGCACATATTTGTCAACATTTGATTAGATGAAAAGATAAAGCAATAATTTTTTCAATTGTGCAAGAGTAATTGATTGAATTAGCTTATATTTTTATAGGTTATATATTTACTTCTGCGCCGACACAAAAGTACTCACTTATATAGCTTTCTTTGATTGTCTCTATAGTTAGCAAATTCAGTTAATTACTATGGTATGATATTCGTATTAATAGATTTTTAGGGATTCAACCTTCTTCTAAAATAGCATGTAGTTGTAGGGGTGCGATTCGGTTCGGTTTTTTCGGTTTTTCGGTTTTTACGGTTTTCAGTTTCTTTACCGAATCGAACCGATTAAAATTCTGGTTCGGTTCGGTTTTCAGTTATTTCGGGTATTCAAAAATTGAACCAAAATTAACCGAATTCGCGGAATAAAAAAAAAATAGGATAATTTCGGATTTTTCGGTTAATTTCGGGTATTACGATTAATTTCGGTTAATTCGGTTCGGTTCAGTTAATTTCAGGTATTTTGTTTTAAATTCAAAATTTTGTTTTAATTTCGGTTTACTTCTAACTTTTTTTTAAAATAATCGGTTAACCAATCGGTTCGTCGAACCGAACCAATCCGAACCGAGAACCGAAATCGATTTTGAAGTGTTTCTGATCCGAACAGAGAACCTAACCGAACCCGAACCGAAACCGAAAATTCCGGTTCGGAATATTCGGTTTGGTTCAGAATCGCAGGGCAATGTAGTTGTGTTGATTAAATATATGAGGAATTGTTTAATATGTAATCAACATTGTCCAAGTATATACAACTTCCTGAGAATGTATCATTTTAGGAATTCCAAGTGGGATTGAATATATGAGGGATTGCTTGATAATGTAATCAGCATGGTCCAAATATATACAACGTTTTGAGAATGTATCATATTGGGAATTCCAACTATTTCTTAAGTCGATACAAATTATAATCTCCATCTCGCTTATATTTCTGTTCCAGTAAATGATGACGCTATAATTTCAAGATCAAGATGAACATGAAATGAATTTATAGGCTTAGGTACTTAAATATTGTGTCTTTAATATGAATTAACTTTCCTTTTAAATAGTTGAACATATAAGGAGCCTATGAATACTTAAGAGTGTTTTGATGGGGTTTTTATAGTTTCTCACCCATATTGAACACACAATCAAAAGATTGAAATGGTTGAATGTATTATTTATTTTTTTGAGTTGGGTTTTTTTTGACAAAGATGATTCTCATTAAGTTAGGAACGAGATTACAACATAGAAGGAAAGAGTTACAGAGGATTCCAAGAGATAAGAGTAGACGGGCCATAATGAAAAGCATATTTGGCTAGGTAATCAGCTTCGAAATTGTATTGTCGAGGGATATGAGAAACCGTTGTTGTCGTCCCCAGTTTTGGAAGCACATACTTTACATCCTGTAAAATAATAGACATTGAAGAGTGAGTGATATCTGGGGATTGAAGCTGATCCACAACCTGCTTGGAATCCATGTAGATTGAAATGTTGTTATAGTTCATCGTCGAGAGGTGCATGACGGCAAATAACAAAGCCCGGGCCTCTGCTTCGGCCGGAGTGGCTGTTGCCGGAAGTCTACCTCGACTATGTAATATAACTTGACCATTGCGCGTTTTCAGAACCCATCCCACACCAATTGTATCATGATGTGCCTGCCAAGAAGCATCAACATAACAACAAAAGTTATTGGCAGAGTGTAAACATGATGGGGGCCTACGAGAGTGAATAGGCCGAGTTTGAGGATATCGTGAGTGAGCTTCCTCGGGTTGATCTTCTGCTTTCTGCGTAGCCTTCTCCCAAGAAACTGTATCCGCAATCGCCTGAGATATCAAATGAGGAATAACTATCCTTTTACCTTCATAGAGGAACGAGTTTCGACCTTTCCATATTCGCCAAAGAAGGAAAGGGAAAAGAGTAGTAGTTGGGTCCTGTGAATGATTCTTGAGAGCCAGCAGAATGGAAACAATAGAATCCTGAAATGTCATTGAATTTACGTCAAAGTTAATTGGAGCAAGTTCCCATATCTCTCTCGATACCCTGCATTGAAAAAGACAATGAAGAATAGTCTCATCTTTTTCCCCACATAGGGGGCATGTCGGATCTTGAAGAATTCTACGCTGTTTGAGGAGACTTAGCACAGGGATTGCATTATTCAAGCATTTCCACAAGAAATGTTTAACTTTGGGAGGACAGTTTAGATTCTAGATGAAATGATAGAACGATTTATCGAGATGAGGGGAAGACGTACCTTGAGCATCTGGAAAATGGTGAGTGTTTGTGTTCGACAGTAAGTGACTGTGAAGAAGCTTATAACCACTACGTACCGTATAGCTTCCGTGGCGAGTTTTGAGTTGGATTATACGACCTTGACTTTAAGTCTTCCTAGTTCTCTCATATTTGTAATCTCATACTTGAATTGATTAAATTTATTCATTTCTTCTTCTTACTTATCTTTTAGATGTTATCCAGTAGAAGCAAAAATGATTTTTCTCATGGCCATGAAAATGGAGGTGATAAAAATCTTCATATATTCATTGAAATCATTCCTTTTGATTTAACTTCTCATATTTTTATTGTTACGTCTTTGTTTGGTCAATCTTACATATTATCATTAATTTGTGATTTATAAGAAGGAGGTTAAATTACTGCTAAATGAAGGATTATGTTTTACAATATGAAAACTTCATAATCTATCTCAATACTCAATATAAAAACTTCATAATCTATCTCAATACTCAAATAAACCTTCATTAGATGAAAATGTAACAAACTTACATGCATCATACACGAGTCCCATCAAATTTGAGAAGCACAATAAACTACTTAACCTATTTCATTGTTTGGACTATCAAACGATATTTTTCTTCTATGGAAATTTTTTAAAATTTGGTTAAACATCATGATAAGTTATATGGATTTATACTTCAAATAAATTTTAATTAATAAATTGACTCATACTTCTTAGCTAGATCTTATTTATTGAATTGAAAGCGTTTAATAGATTTTTGAACTGTTTTTCTTATCAAATCTAAGCTCGATACACGATGAATCGTAAGAGAAATATGAAAAACCCTTTTAGATGAATTTGTATCTAACATCATCTACGATGTGAGATTACTGTGTATATTAAGATCGATGGGATTTCAACTCAAAATGAATTGACATTGAGTGGATTAGCTCATATCCCTTATACACTACTTAAGATTTTTTAATTACCGATGTGCGATAATATTTTCTAATACGTCTCCTCGAGATGATGACTCTTTTAACCATAAATCTCGAAAATTTGGACAATGATCAACGGATCATTTTTGGTTCGCAACGATAATGGGTCATGTTGAGTCGTTTGGATCGAACTCTGATACCATATTAAGATTTATAGACTTCCAACTCAAATTCAATTGGTACTGAGTAGATTAGCTCATATCTCGTATATACTAATTATGATCTATTCTAACTATTGATGTGGGATAATATTCCACAATAGTGTATTCCTCTCTATTTCAATCTAAATTATACTTTAAGATCATAACCATATCCTATATATTATGAGTACAAAATTCAACTAAATTTTTTCTCACCGTCTATTAGTGATTTAGGGGTAAGAAATCTATGATTGATTAATGAAGAACAAATGGGGAAAAGTAAATATAAATGTTTACTTTGAACCGTTAACGAAATCGCTTGTATATATATGTTTAAAAGAATGACTAAAACATAAAGCTATTTTGTTTCTCAATGAGCCTAAGTAAAAGAATAATAACAAACTACTCATTTTCTCTTCTTCTCTCTCTCAAAATTCGAGATCCAAAAAATGACCCCCTTGTTAAATATTATTATATATTTATATAATAGATATATACATTTGTATATAGATGTATATCTATTATATTTTGATAAAGTAAAATTGAAGAGGAATGGAGGAATAGTGACATGAGGAGATTGAGAGAAGAGAGAGAAATTGAAAATGACTCACATTCTATCTCTTTCTTTCGCATACAAGGTATGTTATTTATACATGATCATGTCGGTTTATCCGACTACATCAATATTAAAATATTAATTTAGTATGTTAGAGAATTATCTCGAATGTTGGATAATTATCTCGAACACTCCTCCTCTTCTCTACTCTTTAAATCTCATTTTATCTTCCATCTTTTTTCTCTGTAATTAAATATCATTCAATGCGATAATTCTCCCAATTCTTCCGTTATTCTTCCATTCTCTTTTATGAGCAATCAATCCATTTAATTTCTAAATTATCTTTCCAATTTTTTTACTATCGATTCTTAAAGATGAGCTTCTTTATGGGGTTTGTTTCATTTTCTGCAAATGGTTTTCTCTTCCATTATTTGGTCTTTAATCCATTATGAATATGTCGATAATCAACACCAATAGTTTACCCCCAAGCCTCTTGAATTAGTATTTTCCTTAACTCGATAATTGGATTATGAAGTTTCCTAAGAACTTGCTCAAATAACTACTCTAGACTGTGACCTTACATTGTCGGGTCTTCAATTTTTTTTACTCTTCCTCCATGTCAGAATTAATAACAGAATCTCAAGCACCCATCATGAAATTGGATGACTTTGGTTCTAACATTGGTCTCATGAGAGGGTTTCTTAACAAAAAGAACCAAAAACATTGCCAAGACTACTTGAAAACATCGTTTTGTTTTGATCACTTGTTTATGTGCTTCTATGAATTATAAAATTGACATCTCTTTGATATTTTTTTGGGTGCGTCCTTGTCAAGAGAATTTCATGTGTTTGCACACCTTTAAGATAGGCTTAATTAGTCTTAGAATAAAAACTAAGATTAAGCTCAAGAACTAATTTCACATGAACAATTCATCTCTCCACCTAGCCATAGACATATATACGCTTACGTATATAAGGACACTTGCACAATTTTTCTTTTGTCTTGAGCTAAGGACAATCTTGGTTTTCTTTATAATCCAAGCATAATAATGTTTTTAGATTTTCATTATTTATTTTATCTGAGATTATCTCGGAATTTGGATATTTGATGTCTTTAGATATTTTTTTTTCTTACTCAAGGTGACCTTGATTTTGTATTGAATCCAAGAATAACAATGTTTTTGGATTTTCATTATCTATTTTATCTGAAATGGTCTCAGAATCTGGACATATTGATGTCTTCATAATTTTTTGTTTTTGACTAAAGGTGACCTTGGTTTTCTTTCAATCCGAGCATAATAAGACTTTTAGATTCTCATTATCTATTTTATTCAAGATGGTCTTGGAGTCTAGACATATTAATGTCTTCAAATTTTTTTGTTTTTGACTCAAGGTGACCTTGGTGTAATAGTACTTTGACTTTCTTTATTCTTCTTGCAATCTAACATAGATTATTCCATTATCTATAAAAAACTTTGTATTAAAAACAAAAAATATTAAAAGCAAACGACTAGAATGTGAGGAGAATATATTAAATATCCAAATATAATAATTCTTAATTGTTTCAATGAACTCTGCAACATTTTCAACAATCACAATCTCTATAATTTCTATTGCAATTTCAACCTATGACTATTCGTATAGCACATACGTGAATTCTTTTGGCTTCCTTTGGTAACTCCTAATCCATGTGGGGTAGGAAATTTCACACATTGATGGTATGGGTATGTTGATGGTACCGTTTTCATTGTAGATCCATGGCATCTCAAGAATTATTGTAAGTTTTTGGGTGATCCACCATTGTAAACTCGACCATCTTAACAACTCATGCGGCATACACGGGCAACTTTATTGTCCCGGCAGACATTTCAGTTTGGCCGGTAAAGCTCGTCAATGGTAAAGGTGGCCCTTGTATTTCGATTTTAGGAATTTTCATCCTTTCAAGAGTGTAAACGAACATAACATCAATAAAAGTTCCAGTGTCGATAAGCACCCTTGACACTTCGCAGTTAGCATCGATATCTAATTGTATTACCAACGCGTCATCGTGTGGCACATCCAAATGTTGTGTGTCTTTCTCCAAAAATGATATCTCCATACCAAGTTTTGGGTGAATTGGGTTGAGCCGAATTGAGCTTTCCTCTGATGAGAGTTAATGGATGTGACTGAATCACGACAATGCTTTGAACCTCCCATAATGAAATCAATCATTTTGGGGGTCAAGTTCGGAGGCTCTTGTTCCTCGTTTTGTCTATTCCTCTTTCCAACGAGAATATCTTGTTCATCTTCTCATTTCAGGTATTCAGAATCGACATCCACTTCTTGGATTTCTCTGGCTTAATCATTTGCTTCAATAAAATCTCCTAATTTATAACAATCGTTAGTCACGTGGCAATGACACTTGTGAATATTACAATACGCATTTTCATCACGTCTCATCCGCCTTATCCACATGGTATGTATGTAGCCCGCTTCCATAGTTACAAAACTCCCTAGTATCTTTTTGTTCGTGCCTCTTTGGGATCTCAAATTTTTCTACAACAGTTTTGTTCACTTTAATTTTTTTTACTACGGTTTCTTTTTATTCCTCGGCAAAATATCCAATTTGAGGAGTGATGTAGAGCATCTTCGATTATGGCTGGCTGATTGATAGTTAGATCAAATCGAAAAGAACACTCGTGCCACAACCCATGTTTTAAGGCCACTAACACGGTGGAGTCGCTAATTCCAGAGATTTTTTACTTTACCGTCTTAAAGCGTTTAGTATACGAGATTTTTGATTTAGTAAATTAGGCTCTTTGAAAATTAAGATATTTTGTAAAACGTAATAATTTTATGTTTTGAAAATTATGATTATTTAGTGGATAATAGTCTCATAAACTAAGATATTTTTGAATTTCCAGAACTTTGTATTTTTTGAAAATATGATGATTTGGTGGATAACGCTCTATTAAAAATGATATATTTTGTAAAACGCTACAATCTTTAATTTTGGGAAATTATGCTGATTTAGTTGATAATAGCCCATGAAAATTAAGAGATTTCGTAAAACTCTACAATTTTGTGTTTTAAGAAATTACAATAATTTTGTAGATAATAAGACATTAAATATGAAAGATTTTATAAAGCTAAAATTTTGTATTTACGAAATTATGATTATTGTCACAAAAATTGAGATTTTGTGAAACGCTAGAGTTTTTTATTTTGGATAATTATGATGCATAATTTGGTGGATACTTACCCATAAAAACTAAAAAAATCGTAAAACGATCGAGTTTTTTATTTTTAGAATTTATGATGATTTAGTGGATAATAATCCACAAAAATGAAATACTTTCTAAATTCCAAAAAAAAATTATTTTGAGAAATTATGATGATTTAACCCTTGCTCGTTTCTGCATCTGTATCTACCATCTGGATGTTGCATCTGCATCCGACATCTCCATCTGGATGCTACATTCATATGTTGTTTGTTTTTATATCTACATCTAATATCTTGCATCCAACATATGGATGCTCCATTAAGTGTTGTTCATTTCTACATTTAACAACATCCAGATGTTGCTAATGTAATTCAAGTTTTTCGAAAAACATGATTTCGCATTTTTTGAAAAACATGATTCTACGTTTTTCACAAAAAACTGAGATTCCACATTTTTCCAAAAAACATTATTCTGCGTTTTAAAAAAAAATATTTCTCGAAACAACGAGATTTCGCATTTTCCCAAAAATTTAGGATTCCACGATTTTTCAAAAACAAACAAAGATTTTGCGTTTTACCAAAAAAAATGAGATTCTATATTTTTCTCGAAAACCAGGGATTCCACGTTTTTTACCTATATATCAGGATTCCACATTTTCCCGAAAACTCATGATTTTACGTTTTTTAAAAACCCAAAGATTTTGCGTTTTTTTCCTGAAAACCCAAGATTTGTGTTTTCCCGCATTTTTGGGAAAAGTCGCTTTTTCCGAATAGCCGCCTTTTCCAAAAAGTTATTTTTCCTAAAAGTCGTTTTTCTGGAAAGCCACATTTTCCGAAAAGTCGTTTCTTCGAGAAGCCGTTTTTTTTTAAAACCCGCATTTTTCGAAAAGCCGCTTTTTCCAAAAAATATTTTTCTATGAAAACACACTTTTCCGAAAACTCTCATTTTCCAAAAACTCACATTTTCCAAAAACGAGCTTTTTTCGAAAAGCCACTTTTTCCGTAAAGCCGTTTTTCCGAAAAGTCGCATTTTCTGAAAAGTCGCATTCTCCAAAATGTCGCATTTACCGAAAAGTCGCATATTCCGAAAGCCACATTTTCCAAAAAGTCTCCTTTTCGGAAAAGTCGCATATTTCAAAAAGTCTCATTTTTCGAAAAGCCGCATTTTTTTAAAAGCCGTTTTTTCTCAAAAACGCATTTTCTCAAAAACGCATTTTCTAAAAAACTCTTTTTCTAAAAAAACTCTGTTTCCGAAAAAAACACTTTTTCAGAAAAATCTGCTTTTTCCGAATAGCCACTTTTCCGAAAATTCGCTTTTTCGAGAAAATGCTTTTTCCCAAAAGTTGTTCTCCGATAACAGCTTTTTTTCGAAAAGTTGGGATTCCACGTTTTTCCCGAAAACCCGGGATTCTGTATTTTTCGAAAAAACCCGGGATTCAGTGTTTTCCCGAAAACCCAAGATTTTGCATTGAAAAACTATGATTCCATATTTTTTAGATGCAATTTTGCATCCAAACTCTACATTTTTAGTATCTAAAATTTCTATAGTTGAGAATCTTAGTATCCAAATATAACATCTAGATACAAATCAAAAGAGGTCAAACAAACAACATCTTAGCATTTGCATCGAGATGCAGCAACTGGATGCAGAAACGAACAACCTCTTAGTGCATAATAGTCATGAAAACTGAGAGATTTGTTTATATCTAGTCTTTTATTTTGGGAAACTCTATGATTTTGTGGTTAATAGTACACAAAACTTAGAGACTTGGTAAAACGTTAGAATTTTGTATTTGGTGGAATTACGATGATTTGGCGGATAATAATCTATGAAAATAAAATATCTTGTAAAAGATTAGAATTTTGTATTTTGGGGAATCATAATTATCTTGTTAAACACTAAAACTTATGTTTTGGAAATTTATATTTTATTGGATAATAGTCCATAAAATTGGAATGTTTTGTTAATTGTTATTTTTATTTTAGAAATTATTTGGTTTTAGTGGATGATAGTCCATGAAAATAAGAGATTTTGTAAAACTCTAGAATTTGTATTTTGCAAAATTATGATGGTTTGATGGGTAATAATACATTAAATATGGGAGATTATATAAAACACTGGAATATTGTATTTTAAAAAGTTATGATGATTTGGTGGATTATGTTCCATGAAAATTAAGAAATTTTGTAAAATGCTATAATTTTATATTCTGGTAAATCATGATGATTTGATGGATAATATTCTACACAAGCTAACAGATTTGGTAAACTCTTGAAACTTTTATTTTGGAAAAGTATGATAATTTGGTGGATAATAGTGTCTATTACGATGAAATATTTTGTAAATGCTATTACTTTTAAGTTATTTCGATTTAGTGGATAAAAGTTCATGAAGATTTAGAGATTTTTTAAAACTCTAGTATTTTGTATTTCTAAAAATTATGATTATTTGATGGATAATAGGAGACTAACTCTGGGAGATTTTATAAAACGCTAGAACTTATTATTTTCTGAAATTATGAATATTTGGTGGAAAAAGTCCACAAAAGTTGAGGGATTTAAGAAAGCTAAAAAAATTATGTTGGAAAATTATGATGAGTTTGTAGATAGTATTCTAGAAAAATAAGAGATTTTGTTAAACGCTAGAAATTTATATGTTGGAAATTATGATGATTTAGTAGATAATAGTTTCCAAAAATTGAGAGATTTTTTTTAAAGTGCTATAATTTTGTATATTGAAAATTATTATCATTTTGGACAATACTCTTTTAAAAAATGACATTTGCCGACTCAGACAAGTCCGTATGATGTTAAAACTCATAAAAATTAAGAAAATATGTAATTTGCTAAATTTTTGTATTTTATGAAATTATGATGATGTGATGGATAATATGACATAAAACTGAGATATTTTGTAAATGGGTAGAATTTAATATTTTTTGAAATTATGATGATTTGATGGATAATAATACATAAAAATTGATAGATTTGTAAAACGCTAGATTTTGTATTTTGGAAAATTATAATGATTTGTTGCATAATAGTCCATAAAAAGGTTTATTTTAACTCTATAATTTTTTATTTTTTGAATTATGATGGTTTGGTGGATAATAGTCCACAAAACTGAATTATTTTGTAAATGTTATAATTTTATATTTTAGGGGATTTACAATGATTTGGTGGATAATATTCCATATAAAAGAGAGATTTTATAAAACTCTAGAATGTTATATTTGGGGGAATTATGATTATTTGGTGGATACTAGTCCACAAAAAATGAAATATTTATTAAAAGGCTAGAATTTTATATTTTGAGAAATCATAGTGATTTCAGAATAATATT
>OVAO01002809.1:0-12119 GCA_900406285.1 Biscutella auriculata | reverse complement strand
CCATTCGTTGTTCCTTCTGCCTTTGCTTCAGAATCCATTCCTAGGATCTCATCAAAACCCCTAAAAAACGTGTTGAGTAAGCCGATTGCAGAGAACCCGTGATGTGGGCACTTGATAGTATAAGACTTGAAGCAATCCCATGTTTCATCAAATGATTCGGTACCCTTCTACGTGAACCCTGGGATTTTGGTCCTCAATGAAGTTGTCTGATGTGTATGCATTTTACGGTTTTACCATTCGGTTTTCACTCGTTTTGCATTAGTTTAGGATGCATTTTAGAGTCTCTAGGTTGCATTTCCATGGTTTCCATCATTCCAGGTGCAGAGAAGGAGAAGGAGAGGAACTAAGCAAGTATGGAGCGTTTTCGAAGCAAAAATGACTAAGTCCCGGGAGAACCTTCCACGTTGGTCAAGACCGTCGGTCAAGCCAGACCGATGCAACACAAACAGGCCGATTCGGAGGAAGACCGCCGGTCAGGCCCAGCGGTGTGCACTGACCGGTGAAGCTTAATCAGAACAATGTGGACGAAGACCGCCGGACAAACCCACCGGTCAAGCCAGACTGGCGGAACTCAACCAGGGCCCAACAGAGCACTAGTGCCGGTCACGTGCGCCGGTCTGCACTGACGATGGAGGCCCCGCCGACATCACATTTATTTCCTTTTTTTGCCTTTAAATTTGATCTTCTATATAAGGGCCCAAGTATAAAAACCCTAGGAGACGTTTTTGCCTTAACTTTTCTTAGATTTTGAAGTTTTATATCTCTACTTTCGTAAACACTTGTGAGAGATTACTTTGGTATTTTTTTATTGCAATTCTCTTTTCCCATTTGATCTGTTCTTGATAGCTTGATTCTTAATTCCAATATATTATAATCTCAATCCCTCTCACAAATCATGTCTAGAAACTCTCTAAGTGTTCTAGGCATGGATTATGAGTAATCTTCATAACTTATGGATTAGAGATTAGATCTGGGTAGATTTGATCGCTAGAAATGGTTTAGATCTGAAATAGAATAAGTATCCTCAATCTATTCATGAACCTAATGCTAGAATAAGAGTAGCTAACCTAATCTAGATCATAGCATATTTATTGCCCGAAAGGTGTTTGATAATATTCATGAATGAGTGAATAGGTTGTTAGTCAATTCTTTCCNCATATTTATTGCTCGAAAGGTGTTTGATAATATTCATGAATGAGTGAATAGGTTGTTAGTCAATTCTTTCCAAGAGATTATTTAAGCTATTGATTAATTGTTGTATGGATTTGTGTTCAATGCTTTCTATTCATGTTTTATTGCCAAGAGATTGTGTAGTAGCATGTTAAGAAATGGACTTCCATCACGAGAGTGAGTTAGTCTATAGTTGAAATTCTTAAACATAGGATAAACATGAAGGAGTTTAGTAAACTGATCTAGCATGAGAACCACTACCTATATCGATTTCCCTTATCCATGAGTTTCTTTTATTTCTGAATTCTTATCTTTACCGAATTTGCTGCTTAGGTTTTGTTAGTGACAGAACAAACCCCCCACACTTGAATTCACCTAGACTTAGTAAAATCCATTATAGAACTTGTGAGTTNNTTAGTAAAATCCATTATAGAACTTGTGAGTTGATTTCCCCCGAGTTGGTTCGACACTCTGATCACCCACCTTATCCATACTACATTGATAAGCTAGAAGTAGAAACCAACCGAGAAAAACCCACATTTATGACTGTCCTAGATGGAGAGGAAAACTGAGTGAGGAATTCCTTTTTGCACTACTCCCATGTGGTTATTAAATCCCTTGGTAGTTTCGTTTCCTAGTTGTGAGCACGATCACCCAATGAGAAGGGAAGAATTCGCAGCTTTAGGGCGTCCCCACTGACACCGTTCATCTTTACAGTTCCACACAATCTGTCAAAAACATTTAAGTTGTCAAGGGGGTCTTCATCAAGTAGACTGTAGAACTTGTTGTTATGAACCATGGAGATAAATCTTTATCTCAAAGTTGTTGTTGTTCACTGTCGGCGCCTTGATACTAGCAAGAGATTTGTGCGGTGTTGGTTGAGATCCAATGGTCTGAGTCGGCTGAACGGGTGCGTTGTTAACTGCAGGTATTTCCTGTACCCCTTTCATCTCTAAGTTGAAATGTGTTGAGCGTGTTATGCTTGTCTTCTTGCACGAGTGTTTTATCTCTCAAATGCACGAGTGTCAACTTGAATCGGTAGAAGGTTTGTTGATCCGTGGGAATGAAGGTTCATACACCTGAAACACAAAGAAAAGAGAACTCAAAATTCAGTAACTTTGTAAAAATAAACTTAGTCCCTATAGGACACAAACGACCTATTGCTAGTTTAAAATCCCAAAATTGGCAACAACGCCAATTTAAATAAAGAAAATATTTACCCCATCACNTTCATACACCTGAAACACAAAGAAAAGAGAACTCAAAATTCAGTAACTTTGTAAAAATCAACTTAGTCCCTATAGGACACATAGGACACAAACGACCTATTGCTAGTTTAAAATCCCAAAATTGGCAACAACGCCAATTTAAATAAAGAAAATATTTACCCCATCACTCATATTGGTTAAAAGAATGGAGTAAAGATTGGGATTGGGATTGAAAGGTGGGTAGATTGTCGAACAAATCAGGAGAGAACTAGCTCACTAGGGCTTATAGAGGGTCTAATAGGTCTAAGTCAAACCGAGTTGTTTAAACTGTCACTAAAAATAATCCTAGATAACAATAAAATAGTGTTAACTGTAGCAAGTAAGAACGAAACAAGAAGATGGTTAGAAACATAACAAAAGCTAAGCAAATGGTAAAGAAATTAATTTCAGGTAACTTGATTCTGATTAGTGATGTTCAATTTCACAAAAGAAAGCTAATCTTAGGTTTAGGGATTTCAAAATTAGATTAATCCACTGTCGTGGTAGAAATCTCTATCCTAACATGCAACCTAACACAATCTCTTGGCTAAACACATGAATATAAAGCAATAAAAACAATCTTATGCAACCATCACTTGATCCTAACACAATCTCTTGGAAAGACTTCAAATGACAACATAAAAGANGTAGAAATCTCTATCCTAACATGCAACCTAACACAATCTCTTGGCTAAACACATGAATGTAAAGCAATAAAAACAATCTTATGCAACCATCACTTGATCCTAACACAATCTCTTGGAAAGACTTCAAATGACAACATAAAAGGTAGATTCCAGAAATTCATAAACACCTCTCGGGTAACAAATCTCCCAAGATCTAGATGAGGATGACCAACACTAATTAGCATTAAGAACATATAATAGGAGAAGATAAATGAAAATTCCATCCTAAGCATCACCAACCATCCTCTAATTATTTTAATCTATCATAACCATTCACTTATAAAAGACTATTCACTAGTCATAGGAAGAACACAAACTTTCATGAAAAATCTATGTTCAATCATGCTAGAATAAGAAGAAGATATATTAAGCAAAAAATTATATTAAAACTTGTAGATTCAAGAAAGAAACAAAAGAAATCTTCAAATATCAAAAGAGATTCAAATTTAGAATAGTGGCTCCTTCTTCCTCTAGGTTTTTTTGATGAAAAGTATTTATAGTTGTCAAAAACAAACTTGGTCAACTCATTAAAACGAACAAAGACAAAATTCTTGACAGGATCTATCACCCTTGGTCGATACTAGTGATCGATCCTGATGAGCGATTCTGGTTCTTGAGTTGCATCGGTCACCTTTGATCGATGCTGGTGACTGATGCTCCTCATGTTGATCCCTTCTTGACACACATCAGTCAGCCATGACCGATGTTACTGATCGATATTCCTGATCTTGATTTCTTCTTCATGCAACAAATTCTTTTGACTAATGTTCATAGTCGATGTTGTCTATTCCTGATTCAAAGAATGATCCAAAATGTTCCAATATGTACATAAATTCTATGCAATCCTACCAATATAAAAAATGATTCTAAACAACATGATAAGATACAAAAACACACATTAGTTTCCTCAAATGTAAAATTTGTTAAATGTACCGTACACATCTACTAAACCAAACCAATACGAATAAACCAAGATTTAAGTTATATGTATTTAAACCGGTCATTAAACCAACACATCAAGATAGTTCGCATTACAATAAAACTTTTTGCCACGTAAATTTGCAAACAATCACTATAATGGAAACAAAAGAGATTCACAATTTTTCTTAATCGTAAATCTAATTTTCTCTCTTATTAGGCTTTTCATTTACCGGTCATCATCACCGGCTGGATCCGGGTAAAGACGGAGAAGAGAGAAGAATACGCTAACAAACAATGGCGAAATCAAGCGCCGACGATAACGAGCTCAAGAGAGCTTGCGAAGCGGCGATCGAAGGAACCAAACAACAGATCGTTATGTCGATACGCGTCGCCAAGAGTCACGGTGTTTGGGGCAAGTCTGGGAAATTGGGACGTCAAATGGCTAAACCTAGGGTTCTCGCTCTTTCCGGTGATATATCCATCTCTTTCATTGCATTTCTGGAATCATGCCTTCAATTACACAATCTTCGCGTTTTTTGGGCTAGTTTAGTATTACGTTTATGTTGCATTAGATCGGAAATTTTGTTTATTCTACAGTTTTAAACATCCGTTAGAGTTGCTGGTAATAATTCGGTTGACATGATAAAGATAAGCATTGTAAAGTAATTGATTTGTCGTTGAGATTGGCGTGAAGCGTAGCCACGGAAAGGAATCTGTTGAAATTGAATACCAAAATCCATTCAATTCCACTCTTCGTTGCCCTTCCAAGAACAGTCAGAGCTCAAAAAAGAGTTTTATGTGAAAAGGATTTTGGTAGTGGATCTAGTCTATTAGGTGAAACAATCCAGTGTATTCGGGGAGAAACTACGTTTTGTCAAGAAAATCTCTAATTCAAGTGGGACTGAGTATGCTGTCTTTTATTCTGTTTTCGAAGCTTTCTCGTTAGTTGGTTCTTAAAGAGTTGCAACGGACTGAGTATGCTTTCTTTTATTCGGTTTTCTGTAGTCAAATCAAAGGGCCAACGCAAGAAAGCATTTCTTCGAGTCATGAAGTATTCAAGTGGAGGAGTTCTTGAGGTAATCTTCATTTTATTTATCGGCAAAGAGGCACACTTTCGAAGAAACATTTTGATGTTAATAAAAGATTGATAATAATCAATTCTATGCATGTCATGGTAAGAAGATTCCTTGTAGTTCATCGCCTGATATGTTTTAAAATTCTTTCTTCATGCAGCCTGCTAAAATGTATAAACTCAAACATCTTTCAAAGGTGGAAGTCATAACTAATGACCCAAGTGGTTGCACTTTTACCCTGGTAAGTCACGATGAGAGATGTCAAGATGAAATGCATGCGTACTCAAATAATTCATAGCATGTAGTATAAGAGATGGAACGTAAGCTGTGTGTGCAATTGTAAAATACTGTTCAATACTTTCTAGTTTCACTCTGCTTTTGCTGAATGCAAAGTCTTTTAGGGGTTTGATAATCTCAGGAGTCAAAGTGTGGCTCCTCCTCAGTGGACCATGCGCAACATTGATGACAGGTAATCTAGTTAGGAACATACATATTAATTCCTGCTGGATGTGAAGGATGGATGATACACGCTGAAATCTTTGAATTTGTATAGGAACCGACTTTTAGTTTGCATATTGAACATATGCAAAGACGTATTAGGCAAGCTTCCTAAAGTTGTTGGTATAGATATCGTTGAGATGGCTCTTTGGGCTAAGGTGCGGATTATAACTTATTATGTCTTCAAATTTTTGTCTAAGTCTCTTATATCTAAAGACATTATTTGTATGTACTTGTGATTCTCATTCGCCTCCTCCCCCCTTCCGAGTTCTTTTCATATAGTAGTTTTATCTGCTGTCTTTCTTCGTTTTCATATTTTTTCTAGGATAACACTCCAGCGGTAGTCACTACTCAAAAAAGTACAGAAGATGGGCCTGTTGCTGAAGCTGTAACAGAAACTGACTTGAAAGTTACTGTTGAGAAAGAACTAGTATCTCAGGCCGAGGAAGAGGATATGGAGGCTCTCTTGGGAACGTATGTCTTATTCTGTTCTGTTCCATTCATCATTTCGGTTAAATCTTCTTTGTTCACGCCTTTTTACCCGTAAATCAGTACATGTCTTACAGAAGACGACTTCTCTTTCTACATTACGTTATTGTTATATGGAGTGAAGAGATACGAGTAAAATTTACAGAGGACTCCTTCCCCGTGAATCTTAAGCTTGTGACACTAGGTTTCTAACTAACCTAGCATTGCATATATGTCCAAAATGCTTTGTAATTATAGAACCACTTCCTTGCATTTGTTTTCTTAATCGTATTTAGTGTATATTCTTGGCATTGTTTCTCTGAAAAGTAGCTTGCTCGGATAAAAATTAATGGAATGCAGTTATCTCTTACCCTTAGTGTTGCCATTTTGTTCGCACGACTAATGTAACTGGCATATACAGTTATGTCATGGGCATTGGTGAAGCTGAGGCATTTTCTGAAAGGCTGAAGCGAGAGCTCCAAGCTCTTGAAGCGGCAAATGTACATGCAATTTTGGAAAGTGAACCACTAGTAGATGAGGTAATATGTTATTGCTAATTATCCTTCTTAGGTGTTTGGAATATCTTGGTATTTTGGACAGTTTATGGGAAGATCACCGTTTTAAATTTCTTGTTATATGGTCATCTCCATGTTTTCAGGTTTTGCATGGACTAGACGCAGCAACAAATATCGTTGATGACATGGATGAATGGTTAGGAATATTCAACATTAAACTTAGACACATGAGGGAAGACATTGAATCGGTAAGATGTACTATAAATCATCATTTTTTAGTATGAAGATAATATCATACTGCCGCATTAAGAAATCAGCTATATTTTGTAAAAAAAAATCATCTCATAGATATGCGTTGATTTTTATTATTTTGTGATCGGTAATGGCTTTTGTATGCTGCTAACATCTGTGAGAGTAGGAGAGAAAGAAGTTTATAGTAATATTTGTGTTGCTGAAGTGATCATTAGCTTCATATGTTAACACATATTTTCACTTTTTTGTGTGGTATCCAGATAGAAATTCGAAACAACAAGTTAGAGATGCAGTCGGTAAACAATAAAGCTCTCATTGCGGAACTTGATAAAGTTATTGAGAGACTGCGCGTGCCTCCTGAGGTTTGTTTCACTTTATTTTAACCACGTAAATACTTTTTTGTGCTTGCTTCTTATCTGTCTACTTGGTCCACTTACAAAAGCGTTGTTGATTGCAGTATTCAGCATCCCTAACGGGAGGCTCATTTGATGAGGCAGACATGCTCCAAAATATAGAGGCTTGCGAGTGGTTAGCTAAAGGTTCAAGGGGTCTGGAAGTGCCCAACATAAATCCGATATATGCTAATATGCGAGCTGTATGCCTATGCACTTGGATCTTTCTTATTTTTCTCGTTTATTTAACTTGTCAGTGAAATAAGCTTTGTTTATTACATTATCTGTCTTGGTCAGATATAATTAATAATGTCAAGTTTTTGTACCAATACCTAAATTTGGCTCTCTTGCTGTATTTCTTCAGGTAAAAGAGAAACGAGCAGAACTAAAAATATTAAAAGCTACTTTTGTGAGGAGAGCTTCTGAGTTCTTGAGAAACTACTTTGCTAGTTTGGTAGATTTCATGGTCAGCGACAAAAGCTACTTTTCCCAGGTACTACTTTTGTAAAATTCTATCTTTCAATATGAATTCTAGTAATTATAATTCTGAATACTTATCTATGTATCTTTTGAACAGAGGGGGCAGCTGAAGAGGCCTGATCATGCAGATTTGCGGTATAAGTGCAGAACATATGCTCGTCTTTTGCAACATTTAAAGGTATAACCGATAAATGAATAGGTGACATTCTGGAAAAAAATGATGATGACATTTTAAAAGCTCATTGTTCTGCATTGATAACTTGTCTCCTTTATTTATGCAGGGTCTTGATATGAATTGCTNTTGCAACATTTAAAGGTATAACCGATAAATGAATAGGTGACATTCTGGAAAAAAATGAATAGATGACATTTTAAAAGCTCATTGTTCTGCATTGATAACTTGTCTCCTTTATTTATGCAGGGTCTTGATATGAATTGCCTGGAACCGTTGAGAAAAGCGTACTGCAGCTCTCTGAACTTACTCCTACGCCGGGAGGTGAGAAACAATATTCCATTTCATTATCATTTCAACTGCTGATTTACTGGAACTCTGGATTGACTAGGCCTGCTAAAATCTATTGAATGTCAAACACATGGATATATATCAAGCATTTTATTTTCTTTCTTTTCCCATTAGAGCATTACATATTCAGTTCTTGTTACAAAAATTTGTTTCTTCAAAATTTTAGGCTCGTGAATTCGCCAATGAGCTTCGTGCAAGCACTAAAGTATCACGAAATCCTACTGTCTGGCTAGAAGGAACTGCAGGTTCTAATCAGAATGCAAACACTGACACCTCTGCGGTGTCGGATGCATATGCCAAAATGCTAACGATATTTATCCCGCTTCTTGTGGATGAGGTAATTGAAAACCCTATTATTTTCTGTTTATCCTTTAGATGCAACTGCTAATTTCAAAACCCTATGATTTTTTTTTTTTTTTTGCTTCGTATTACAGAGTTCTTTTTTTGCCCACTTCATGTGCTTTGAGGTACCAGCTCTTGCTCCACCTGGAGGTTCTGACAATGATAAGAAGTCCAACAATGACGATGAAGATGATTTGGGGATCATGGACATTGATGAGACTGACAAGAAAACTGGTAATGTCACTCTCTCTGCCATCAATAAAGCTGTCACAGTACATCCTCAAATTATAGTGTCTTACGGTTCTGAAAGCAAAAAAAATTTGTCCAATTTTGCAGGTAACAACTCCCCAGACCTGACGACACTGAACGAATCTCTTCAAGATTTACTTGATGGTATTCAGGTAAGATGTTCCTCAAAGTAAAGTTTTCTATGTCAAATGAAAGACGATCGTTAATTTTCTAGATTAAAATCTATATTTAGCAGTTCATATTTATTATTAAAATTGATATTGGTGTTCTTGTCACTGCAGGAGGATTTCTACGCTGTTGTTGACTGGGCATATAAACTAGATCCCTTACGGTGCATATCAATGCATGGCATAACGGAACGTTATCTATCTGGTCAGAAAGCTGATGCTGCAGGGTTTGTTCGTCTTTTGCTTGGAGATCTGGAGTCGAGAGTTTCTATGCAATTCAGCCGTGTATGTTTGTTCATAGATTGGTTTGGTTTTTATTCCTGGCATACTCTTCGTACTAGTTATTCTAAGTTGACTTTTAACTGCAGTTTGTGGATGAAGCTTGTCACCAGATTGAAAGAAATGAACGTAATGTACGGCAGATGGGCGTCTTGCCGTATATTCCAAGGTAATCTGGAAGTCCGAATTGTTTAATTCAGTTTAGTGCAATATAAATGCTTGTTTCTTTACGAACAGGATAGTATTTCCTTCCACCTTCTAAAGAATATTAATTGAATTGTGACTCTGAACCATTTCTCCCGAATTGCTTGTGAGATTGACTGTAGATGATTGCTTTCTAGTATTACTCGAGGCTGTCCTAACATTATTATCTCATCTTCATAGATTTGCATCGCTTGCAACTCGTATGGAACAGTACATACAAGGCCAATCTAGGGATTTGGTTGATCAGGCGTACACAAAATTTGTGAGTACTACTATTTCTATTAGTTTACAGCATTCATCCAGTGAAATCTCACGAACCATGCATTCGAAGAATGTTTGGCACGTCAAGCAATCACAGCCAACCTCAAATTGCATCTGATATTAGTTAACAGTACAATGCATAAGTCCCACTATTAGCTCATTCTCGACCTGAATAACGAACAAAACATAATTGAAATATACCTCAGATATTGATTCTGCATTACTATCGCCAATTTGCTTTCTCTCTTTCTTGCTTTGGTGGACAGAGTCTTACTAGTGGTGTTTTATAGGTAAGCATAATGTTCGTCACCCTCGAGAAAATTGCCCAGCAAGATCCTAAATATGCAGATATTCTCCTTTTAGAAAATTATGCTGCTTTTCAGAATAGGTAAGGCCCTTTTCTCTCTTTCTCTTTCTTCTTCTTCTTCTTTACTACTCATATTTCCTTAAACTTGTGCCAGCTTGTATGACCTGGCTAATGTTGTACCCACGTTAGCCAAGTTTTATCACCAAGCAAGTGAAGCGTATGAGCAAGCTTGTACCCGCCACATAAGCTTGATAATATACTATGTAAGTGGTGTTTCCCATTTGTAAGCTAATAGGCATAACTTTTTATTGGATGTTTTATGTTTTACTTTCATGTGTTATTTTTCTTCCCGGCAGCAATTCGAAAGACTTTTCCAGTTTGCTAAAAAGATTGAGGATTTTATGTATACATTAACCCCTGAAGAGGTTAGTTTAAATTGGTGAAGTTGTTTTGTCCATCAGTATTTAAACTATTTGATGTTAAGTGAAATAGTTACGATTCCAGCTATAAAGGAGGATTAAGATATTGATACATGTTACATAATCTCTATTATATATACAGATACCATTCCAGGTGGGTTTGTCGAAATCAGAACTCCGAAAGATGTTAAAATCAAGCTTGTCAGGGGTAAATATATATATGTTCCTTGGAGAAATTAAAGACTTCCTTCCTAACCACATGGCTCTTATGAAGTATGTTTTGGTTTGGTTTGGTTAAGGTGGACAAATCGATTGCAGCAATGTATAAAAAGTTGCAGAAGAATCTAGCATCGGAGGAGTTGTTACCATCGTTGTGGGATAAATGCAAGGTACACAGCAATTTAAAACTCTGAATAATAAAAAAGAAAAAGTTTGTTTAATAATATGTTTAGTGTGTATGAAAATTGGAAACAGAAGGAATTTCTGGACAAGTATGAGAGTTTCGTGCAGCTTGTAGCCAAAGTTTATCCAAGTGAAAACGTTCCTGGGGTAACTGAAATGAGAGGACTTCTAGCTTCTATGTAAAGAAACCAAACAAAAAAAAACAAAGTGATTGAAGCAAAAGGCAATATCATTTTATATACTTCTCGCCCTTTTGCTACCTTCTTTTGGTCATTTTTTGGGGATACAAATAATCTACTACTGTACGACCAATTATTCATTCTCTCCGTTTATTACATTTATCATTAGAGATAAATTTGATTTAATCTAATGATTATTATCGATTGATCTTATTGACGTATAGTTAATTATGATGAATGCCTTCATCATCATCACAAAAAACCAGTTGGATTCGGTAATTCAGATTTCATCATCATAATAATTTATTTTGTAATTTATTATTAATGGGCAAATTTCTGGGAGGTTTTCTAATCAAAGTTAACCAAATGAAATTGGATGGAGGCAAAATCAAACTTGTCCTTATTCGCAAACCAGTATTTTCTATGTCTTCAGTAAGTCTCATATGTCCATGTATTATCAGTTTCTCGAAATTACCCTTACTACAAATTAGAATTAATTGGTTCAGTTGGTTGGTTCGTTTATGTTGGCTCGGTTTTGTGTGTTCGGTTTTGTTGGCTCGGTTATGTGCGTTCGGTTTGGTGTTCAATTTGAAATCCCAATTTGTCAATTAGAAATCCTGATTTGAAATCCCAATTTGGTGCTTAATTTGGTGCTCGGTTGGTCCTTCTCTCGTCGCGAGCTTCGTTCGAGCGAGTAATCAACCTCTCCATCTCTTCTCCCTCTCTCGTCAACCTCTCCTCCATCTCTTCGCTTTGAGCTCTTCTCTCGTAAATCTCATCTCTCGTCAACCTCTCCATCTCTTCTCCCTTCGAGCTCACATTCTCCGGCGAGGGCGAAGGACATGGAAGATTCCTCCGACAATCCAAAAAATGCAGGTTAATTAATCTCTCTTTGTTGACAGAGATTGTATTTAGGATTTGTGATTGGAAATGAAAAATTTGTAAAATTTGTCAATTGATTTGGTTCACATTTATGCTTATTATAGAATAGAAGAATGTGGTTGAATGTATGAGATTGAATTGTAAAAAGGTGTTGAAGATCGAGTTATCAATCGAGACAATAGTATCTGAAACCCAGAAAACCT
>OVAO01002808.1:0-12120 GCA_900406285.1 Biscutella auriculata | reverse complement strand
CTGTTTATGTGGGTTTCAAGCTCACTTCTTAACCTGAAGTCTGGTTCCAATCATTGGTTTACAAGAACTAAAGCTTTTGGATATTTCTGGTCTAGAACCTTCTTTCTTCCGAAGTTGACTGATAATAACCCAATATTCCAGAGTGGTTTTTGTAATTCAACTTACTTTGCATCACGCCATTATGCTTCCAATGCAGGAATTTCTTCCAGTAAACCTTTTGGTGAAGATTTTGATACTATTCTGAAGTGTGGTAAACTCCCAGTTGATTGTGTTTTCAGTGTTAGAAATGTGCTTCTCAAGCACAGTTGGATACAGAAATTTGAGAGTGGGTTTAGTATTGAGCTTGATCAATACAAAGTCATTAGAATTTTGGATGATTTGTATGATGAGACTCTGGATGCATCTATTGCTTTATACTTCTTCAGGTGGTCCGAGTTATGGATTGGTGCTGAACACTCGACCAGATCTATCAGTCGAATGGTTCATATTTTGGTATCTGGAAATATGAATTTCAGAGCTGTAGATATGCTTCTCCATCTCATCAGTGTAGAAGAGAGATCACTGTTTTTAGTTATGAATGATCTATTCGAGACTCGGATTAATCATCGGGTTTTAGAGACTGTGCTTTCTATGCTGATTGATTGTTGCATTAAGAAGAGAAAAGTAAACATGGCCCTGAAACTAACTTACAAAATGGACCAATTTGGCATCTTTCCTTCTCGAGGGGTTTGTATATCATTGCTTGAGGAAATTCTACGAATTCACGGGCTGGAGATAGCTTGGGAATTTGTTCAGCAAATGCTTAGTCGAGGGAGAGATCTAAATGCTGCTATGCTTAGCTTGTTCATTAGCAAATACTGCTCTAGTGGCTCTTTTCATAAAGGCTGGGAATTGCTTATGTGGATGAAACACTATGGCATCAGACCAGATATTGTAGCTTTTACAGTTTTCATTGATAAGTTATGTAAGGCAGGGTTTCTAAAAGAAGCGACTTTGGTCTTATACAAGCTCAAACTCTTTGGTATCTCTCACGACTCTGTATCTGTTAGTTCTGTTATCGATGGTTTCTGTAAGGTAGGAAAGCCAGAGGAAGCCATTAAGCTCATTCATTCTTTTCGTCTTAGACCAAACATTTTTGTTTACAGTAGCTTTCTCTTGAAGATATGCAACGAAGGAGACATGGTAAGAGCTTCGGCCATATTTCAAGAGATTTTCGAGTTGGGACTCTTTCCTGATTGTGTTTGCTATACTACAATAATCAGCGGGTATTGTAAATTAGGCAGATTAGATGAAGCTTTTCAATACTTTGGAGCCTTGTTGAAAAGCGGAAACTCACCATCTTTAACAACATACACACTACTAATTGGTGCTTGCAGCAAGTTTGGAAGCATAGGTGAGGCAGAATCTTTATTTCAGAATATGAAGTTGAAGGGTTTGAATCCAGATGTTGTAACATATAACAATCTAATGCATGGATATGGGAAGAAACTTCAGCTGAATAAAGTTTTTGAGCTTATTGATGAAATGAGATCTCTTGGTATCTCTCCAGATGTTGCAACCTACAATATCTTGATACATAGCATGATTGCTAGAGGATATGTCGATGAAGCAAAAGATATTATCAGTGAGCTTATTCGACGAGGATATGTTCCTAGTGCATTAGCATTCACTGATGTGATTAGTGGATTCTCGAAGAAAGGAGATTTTCAGGAAGCGTTTCTTTTATGGTTCTACATGGCTGATCTTAGAGTGAGACCTGATGTTGTTACATGCAGTGCTTTACTCCATGGCTATTGCAGAGCTCAGAGAATGGAGAGAGCTATTGATTTGTTCAGTAAGTTGCTTGATGCGGGACTAAAGCCAGATGTGATTTTGTATAATACACTCATCCATGGATATTGCAGTGTAGGAGATGTAGAGAAAGCATGTGAGTTGATAGGTCTGATGGTTCGAAGTGGAATGGTTCCAAATGATAGTACCCATCAAGCACTTGTGGTGGGGCTCGAGGGAAAGAGTGTCAAGGACTTAGAGAAGCATGCATCCATGCTACTTGAAGAAATTTGCAGCAAAAATGGCTCTAAGTTACGTTGATTTGTTGGTGTTTAGGTTATTTTAAGAGTTAATGATACAACTCCTTTGGTCTGTAGTTCACATGGCTGTCTCACGGCAAAAGCTTCAAGCTTTTGATCTTGTCTCACATTTTAAAGCCACGATAGTTTATCGTTTCTTTCCTATGCGATGATGTAGGTCTGGACATTCCGGCACCCATTCGGGTTTTAGGTCAGCCCAATTGATTTTCAAATCTAAATTACCAACAAAATATAGCCCAATCGGGTTATAGAAAATTTCTAGTTTTGTGTTGGGTTTTTTTTTCGGGTTCAGGAAGGTTTTAAGCATGAAATTTGAACCCAAATGGGTTTTTAACAAATTTTGGGTCGATTCGGGGACAGTAGTGTTTCGGTTTTTGGGTCGGGTTATTTTCAACAAAAAAATATTAAAAAGTACTCAAAATACTAATAAATCTGAAAAATTTAAACTACTTTCATTAAAAAAATATCATAAATTATAAAAATTAAACATAAAATTGAAAATAAAAAATTTCAAATAAATTAAATATCTTAAATTTAAATATTGAACATTAAAAGTCATATCAAAGTTTTAAAAACCACTTAAAAATATTGAATATTTAACCTTAGGTTCGGGTTTTTCGGGTATCCATTTGGGTTTCGGGTTAACCCAATTGGGTTTCAGGTATAAAAACTGCCGGATTGTAGCCCATTCGGGTTTTAAAAGATTTCGGTCCGAGTTTGGTTTGGTTTTTTTCGGGTCGGTTTCGGGTTGGTAATCGGGTATAGGTTTTTTTGCCCAGGCCTACGATGATGTTTGTTTAACGTGCTCATTCACATGGTTTATTTAGATGGTCCATCTGAATGATTATAGATTTCAAATTTAAGCAAAATCTTGAGATGTATTTCAATGAGTTTTGAAGATGTATCTAGATGCATTTAGATACATCTAAAAAATTATATTATTTTTTTGGAAAACATGTTTTGTGTCAAAAAATCAAGTTTTTCTCAGAAAACCATATTTTATGTCGGAAAATCACGTTACGTCTCGAAAAATCACGTTTTTGGTGGAACATCATGTTTTGTCTCATAAAACCACGTTTTGTGCCGAAAAATCATATTGTCCCGGAAATCATGTTTTCCCTGTAAAACACGTTTTCCCCTGCAAAATACTGTTTTTTCACCAGAAAATAACGTTTTGTACCGGAAAATCACGTTTTTCCCCGGAAAACCACGTTTCTCCCATAAAATCACGTTTTTCCGGTAAATCACGTTTTTCCTTGGAAAATCACGTTTTGTCTCAGAAAATCACCTTTTCCCCGTAAATCATGTTTTTTCCCATAAATCACGTTTTCCCCTGTATATCACGTTTTCTTCCGGAAAATTACGTTTTCCCTACAAAATCATGTTTTTCCCCGCAAAATCACATTTCCCCCATAAAATTACGTTTTCCCCGAAAAATCACGTTTTCCCTTAAAAATCACGTTTTTCCCTGGAAAATCACATTTTTCCTGTAAATCACGTTTTTCCTCGAAAAATCACGTTTTTCCCCGCAAAATCACGTTTTCCCCGCAAAATCACGTTTTTCACCGGTAAATCATGTTTTCCCGGAAAATCACGTTTTTCTCAGGAAAATAACTTTTTGTCCCGAAAATAACGTTTTGCGCCAGAAAATCACGTTTTCTCGAAAAATCACGTTTTCCCTAGAAAGTCACGTTTTTATGTCGGAAAATCATGATTTATCTTAGAAAATAACGTTTTTTGCCGTAAAATCACGTTTTTCGCTAGAAAATCACGTTTTTCACGGAAATCACGTTTTTCCCCGGCAAATCACGTTTTGTCCATCAAAATCACGTTTTGTCCAAGAAAATCATGTTTTGTCCTGGAAAATCACGTTTTTTCCAGAAAATCACGTTTTCCCCAGAAAATCACGTTGTCCCGGGAAATCACGTTTTCCCCCCAGAAAATCACGTTTTACTCGGAAAATCACGTTTTTCCAGGATATCACGTTTTTTCCAGAAAATCATTTTTTTCCGGAAAAACGTGGTTTTACGGGAAAAAGTTGACTTTTTGGGACAAATCGTTATATTCCGAGAAAAAATTGATTCAGCGGGAAAAACGTGATAGCCGAGACAAAACGTGATTTTCCGGAGAAAAACGTGACTTTCTTGGGAAAAACGTGATTTTCGGGGTCGGGGTCGAGGCGGGGGGAGAAACATGATTTTGCGGGAAAAACGTCATTTTTCGAGACAAAACGTGATTTCCCGGGAAAACGTGATTTTCGGAAATAAAATGTGATTTACCGGAAAAAATGATTTTACGAGGGAAAACTTGATTTTCAGGAAAAACATGATTTTCCTGGAAAAAACGTGATTTTCCTGGAAAAAACGTGATTTTCCGGGATAAAAACGTGATTTTGCAGGAAAACCATGATTTTCGGTGACAAATCGTGATTTTCCGAGAAAAAACGTGATTTGGCGGGAAAAAGGTGATTTCTGGAACAAAACTTGATTTTCGGAACAAAACTTGATTTTCGGAACAAAACGTGGTTTTCGGGGGAAGACATATTTTTTGGGAAAAAACATGATTTTCCGGGATAAACACGTGAATTTCCAGGATAAACACGTGAATTTCCAGGATAAAAACGTGATGTTCCGGGAAAAACGTGATTTTCGGTGACAAATCGTGATTTTCCGAGAAAGACGTGATTTGGCGGGAAAAACATTATTTCTGGAACAAAACGTGATTTTCGGATTGTTTTTGGGGAAAAACATAAAAACATAATTTTTTGGGACAAAACGTGATTTTTCGGGAAAAAACACGTGATTTTTTGGGATAAACGTGATTTTTCAAATGTATCTTTCAAACGTATCAACAAACATATATGCATCTAAATGGTCAATCCAGATGTATTATCCAAATGCATCTCAAAAAACGAACAACACCTAGATAGATCATTTAGATAGTCCATCCAGATAGACTATCTAGATGCATCCCTCAACTATACAAAACGAACATGGTCTTTGTTCATAAGATTACAACTAGCCTTAGTTATTCGGATTTTCGGTTCGGTAGACTCGGTTTTTGAATATTTCTGATTTTGATTTTAATGTCATATATATTTATTCACTTTCAGTTTCAAAACAGAACGTTGACAAAGAAAAAAGTTTCAGAACCAAAAGTAATCTAAAATATTTCAATTATTTTTTGTTTGGTTAGTAAATACTCGAACCCATGAAATTTAACTAAAATATGCTAAAAATAAATGAATATATTCAGTCTAATTTTGATATATCCAATTTTTTAGATATTTAAATTGAAATCAGTTTAGTATTACAAATTATATTTTAATGGGTCGACGATCTGTTTCCCCCTCCATCCTCCCCCCAAAAATTTACCCTGATAATATCACTTCCACCCGAAATTTTTTCATCTTTCTATTTCCCCTAACTTATTATTTATCTATCCAATTATATCAGATACCAAAGTTTTAAATCGATTTCCACACAATCTGAAAATTAAAGATCCAATTCCACAAAACATTGGTTAAGGTGAGTTTACTGTAACAATAAATTAAATAAAACTAGAAGTAGCCCAATCAAATTCGAAATTAACCGTAATTGAATCCATTATCAAGAATTAAATCGGTTTATCACATTTTGTTATCTAACCAACATCAAAAACCAAAAAAATCCTCAAATTGAAAAATTACAATCCCTAAAATCTTGGATTGAAATTTCCCCAAAATTAGAACTCTAAAATAACGAAAAAAATGTGTGAGTGTCGTTAGTGTCGAAATAAAAAAAGAAAGTGAGTGTCACAAATAAGAAGAACACAAGGGAAGCTAAGATTTGAGAGGATAAAGCACAATCTTGTTACAGATATTGAGCAAAGGAGGAAGACGAGGCTGACGTGGATAATCAAGAAATGAAGCTTGACACGTGGAGGATCATGATTGGAGAAAAGTGTTGGTTGTGAAGTCTGTAACGTGATTGTTTTATAAAACCAGAGAATTGTATACGTTTTGGATCAATCAAGAAAATCAAAGTTCAAGTTCTTCTTTTTCCCTAATTCTCTATGTTTCTCTGAATTTCAGATTGTTATACTTTCTGAAATTCATTGTTTTCCTCATTGTACTTGGATTGTTTCTTCAATTCTAAATCCAATCAAGATGAGAAGTGGATCTTTGTTTTAGGAACATAGATTCAATCGTTTCAGAAATATCATCAAGATTTCTGTAACAAAGGTATCGGAGCCATTCTATCCTCGGTAACAATGGTGGATCTTCACAATCCAAGACTCAAGAAAAACAAGCTCATTCCTTTGAAGTATTCTTGGGATGAGGCAAATGAAAGAAGGTCAAAAGGTTTATGCATATTTTGTGAAGAACAAGAGACAACTCATCATCATCTGAAGCACAAAAATTTAGTGTTAGTCATAGTTGGAGGTGACGAAGATGACGATCAACTCTCTAGAGATGGAGTTCTTGATGAGAAAGAGATTTTTGATAGGGATTCATCAGCTCAAGAAATAGAATCATCGATTGGAATTCTTGATGATAACCAAGTTTTGAGACAGAANTGATGATAACCAAGTTTTTGAGACAGACTCATCGATTCATGAAGCTGATAACAAGAACGTGACAATACTAGATGAAGAAACAAATCAACAGAAGAGATTGTTGTTCGGGGTTTCTTAAGAAGCTGAATCAAAATCAGTAGCGGAACTGATGAATATTGCAGAGAATTATGATTCACTTAAGAAGGATGAATCGCAAGAAGCCACTACGGTGACTTGTCCGATTCCACAATCTCAGGTATCAATTTCAGTTTTGGAACCTAGCCTTAGATGCATCCCTAGTTCTAGGTTCATTCTTGAGAAATTACAAGATGTTAGCGTGAGGAGAAGTCTATGTCAATCTGGTTTTGAATGTCACATGGGCAAGAATGATGCACTTCAGATGTTCGACGAAATGCTCATGGAAAAACAGAAACTACAACAAATGATTAGGTTGAACTTACCTCCCAAGACTTGGATGTTCAAGTTTAAAACTATTTTTGAGAAGAATGCCACAGAGAAAGAAGCATTGGTGAAGCTTTGGAGGTAGAATTTTGGTCATGTGCAATTGATGTTCCTCTTAACAGAGAGATTAGCAGGTGAATTTAAGGTGTTCTATTTCTCTATGGGAAGATGCAAGAGTATGAGGGATTACGTTCTTGTGCAAGAGAAACTGAAGAAATTGTTGCAAATGAATGAAAAGCATTGTGCTGAGTTGGAAGTTAGTTGGGAAAACGAAGAAGAGAAGATGAATATGATAACTGAGGAACTGAAAAAGAATTTTGGATCTGTTCAATTACAACTTACCGAAGAAAAAAATGAAGAAGAAGCTGAATGTTTCACTTGTGCAAAAACAGTTGCGGGAAACGTGAATGGTAGTGCAGAGCTAAATGGTTGGCCTTATGCAGTATCAAAACTTGTGCGAAGTAGTCAATTAGTTGCTTTTCAAAATGAGGAAGTTACTGTCACGCCTATTCTAGACCTTCAACATAATGGTCTGCATCATAAGCTTCTTGAATACATCCTCTTCAAGGAGACTAAGAGAGATGAGATATTTGCAGTATATAGATCTACTAATTCTTCAACCAAAGATGCATCATTAAGGGGATGTAAGTTGGGTCCGATAGCTGGCAATGGTGGTTTAGAAATTAATAAAGCCAACTATTTTGATGTGTGGCATTGTTGGAAAATTAAGAAGGCACATGAGGGGGATCAACTGCTACACAGTCTGTTGCAATTAAGTAACTCAAGAGGACCAATCAACCTTGGGTTCTTGCAATGTGTCTCTGCTACATTGTGGTGGCCAAGAGATGGAGATGATTCTGTTTTTAAAGCAAAGAAGATTGATGTAACAAAATGGAAAGGTGACACACTTGTTGTGGGTGTGACAGACAAATGTTTGGGTTTACAGAGTCTTTGTGAGTCTATTGTTGGAGCTGCAAAAGCTTCTCAAGCTAGTAGTGTTTCTGTTTTCCTCGCCTCCTCAGAGATTATTTCGACTGAATCCAAGCTCAATTATGTTTCTATTGCTCAGAAACTAAGATCCTTTGCTGAAAGGACATTAGAAGACAAGGAGCAGTTGTGGGAGACAGTGACATGAGTATTGATAACAGAGTTAGGGATCCTGGTGGATTTTAAATGCAGGAAGTTTCATTCAAAAAATGTATGTTCAGGAGCAAGGAATCTTTTCAGGAAGCAGCAGGGGAGTCTTGTTTGATAAACAGAAGAGGTTCCTTGATTCTAAACCTTGAGGACACGGTTTTCTTAGAGGGGAAAATTTACTACAGATATTGAGCTAAGGAGGAAGACGAGGTTAACGTGGATTATCAAGAAATGAAGCTTGACACGTGGAGGATCATGATTGGAGAAAAGTGTTGGTTGTGAAGTCTGTAACGTGATTGTTTTACATATAAAACCAGAGATTGTATACGTTTTGGACCAATCAAGAAAATCAAAGTTCAAGTTCTTCTTTTTCCTTAATTCTCTCTGTTTCTCTGGAATTTCAGATTGTTATACTTTCTGAAATTCATTGTTTTCCTCATTGTACTTGGATTGTTTCTTCAATTTTAAATCCAATCAAGATGAGAAGTGGATCTTTTTTTTAGGAACATAGATTCAATCGTTTCAGAAATATCATCAAGATTTATGTAACAAATCTCATGTTGATAATGAAGTGTGCTCCTCCTGCAATTATTGACGATTCTGATGAGGAAGAAGTCTGAGAGAGAAACGATCACGATATTGAAGAAACTGTTATGAGGTTCAACGACGAGCCTCCAATCCATCATGACCTGATTCCAGAATTCAAACCAGATGCAGAGGATGAAGAAGAGGTTTGCCGAATCCAGAGAGAAAGAGAACAACAAAACATCAGATACGGATCCGATAATTTGTATGTAGATCATATTTTCTTCATGGTGTATTGTTTAAGAAGGTTATGCTCGATCATGCACTTATGACATGTCGAAATATCAATCAGTATAGATATGGAAAAATCAAAATAGGATTTTGTTGTGTAGGAGAAGGATGTGAATGTGTATTGCTCGATTTCTAGAAGTAGCGAGAACTGAGAAATTAAAGTGTATAACAATGTGCATATTTGTATTCCTAACGGTCAATGCGAGATGATTAAGGTGTCAGTTATTGCTAGACTATTTGTTGATAAGATTAGAGATGATCCAAAATACTTTATGCTTATGAAGATTGAAGAATTGATGACAGAAAAATGGAAGATTTCAGTGTCTAGACCTCAATGTCAAGCTGCTAGGAACAGAGCGTTGAGGTTGACTGAGCGAGAATATGATCAACAATTTCAAATATTTTGAGATTATAAGGCTGAGATTCTATTGTCTAATCCTGACTCAACTGTGGAGATTGATACACTGCAAAACGAGGATGAACTAGAAGTGTTCGAAAAATTCTATGTGTGCTTTTATTGTTTGAGAAGATCATGGAAAGAGATTTTCAGCCATTAATCGGAGTTGATGGGTGTTTTATGAGAGGGAAAATGAAAGGACAAATTCTAGTTGCATTGGGGCGTGATGGAAACAATGTCATCTATCTATTGGCTTGGGGTGTTGTTCAGGTTGAGTACACACCAAACTGGTTATGGTTTGTGAAGAAAGTAAAAACCGATTTAGCTTTAGGAGATGGTGAAGGATTTATCGTGGTCTCAAATTGCAAAAAGGTTAGCATCCTAAAGTAAAGCTCAATTTAGCTGCTGTGTTTTCTAACTCGTGTGTTATAACAATATAACTCGCTTTCTAAATACATATACATACATCTCTCTGTAATATCTCATCTTTAAAAGAAAATGAGATGTTTTTATATGCTCTCTGTAACAAGAGAGGTACTGTTCCTTATTCATTATCTTTGTAATCAATAGTTCCATAGATTGCTTTTGTTATGTATCTTTCTTGATGATTACGTACGTACACTTGAATCTGTGTTTTACTTTGTTGTCTGTTGTTTTCTGTTTTCATTTCAGTTTTGCTTGTTATCAATCAGGGCTTGGAATTAATCTTATGTTTCATTTGAATATATATATATATATATATATATATATATCTAGATCTGCTTGTTTAAGACCTGGGAATCGTTTAAACCTAATGTAATATATATAGATAGCTTCATGAATCGTTTTTGTCACTGTTTTTGTTCTTGTAGACTTCATGAATCATTTTTGTCACTGTTTTTTGTTCTTTAGGCTTCATCAATCATTTTTGTCACTTTTAAGAGTCTTTAAGGTTGAGAAAATGATTTTTTTGCTGCTCTATGATGTTTTATATTGAGGGAAAGAGTAATGTCGAGCTCATTTAAGGACGTTTTCAAGCTCTTTCTCATAATAATGGTGATTAGTGTAGATAACTCAAATATATATATCTAGGCTCTTTTGTTAAGAGTCTTTAAGTTTCTGGTTTTAGTTTATCTAAATAAGATGTCTTGTCATTTCAGGTACATAAAATTATTAAAATGAACTTTCAAATTCTACTTAGCGAAATTTCTTATTGAGTTAACTTGGATCGAAGGAATTGTAGCTGCAAGAAATGAGATATTTCGGAAATACCTTATGAACATGCCTATAGAGTTATAATGAAGATGAAGCTTCAGGTTGAAGACTACATTAGTCATTGATTTCGAACCACTATGTGGAGGAGGACATATACCGAGGGTTTGACACCACTAAGAGGGACGCAATTTTGGACAACTGGAACAAAAGAAGTTATTAATGAACGTCCGAAGCCACCACAACCTGATAGAAAGAAGAAGAGTAAGAAGGATAAGAGGAAGAAGGGCATCAATGAGTCACCAACAAAGAAGCAATCAAAGGTTCATAAAAGGAGTATGACTTGTGGGAAATGTGGCGAAAAAGTTCATAATTCTAGGTTCCACAAAAATTCATCACAACTTCAATCCTCTCAAGTCGAATCCTCTCAAGGCGCTGTAACTCGAGAGTCTTTAATAGTATAGCTTTATGTTCTTGTTTTTGTCATGAAACTTGTGTGTGTTGTCATGAACATGTTCTTGTGTTTTGTGCTACTTGGTATTGTGATCGTTTTATTTTAGGTTTTGTGTTATGTGATCGTTTCGAACATATTCTTGTATTTTGTGCTACTTGGTGAAAAGACCTTGATCAATGTAACATGTCTATTGTCTTTTGTTTTGTTTATTTATCTCAAAAGAGCCATCAAACAGGAAGTAGTCACAAACGTAAAGTAAGCATACAATTTTTCTTACATAACCATGAAATCAAAAGAACCATAATTATGAAGTACTAGACATCGCTTAACTAGTTTAAATAGTCCAAACATAACAATGAAACCAATAACAACTAAAATCAAGATCATCTTCAAAGCTTTATTGGCTTCCACTTTGGCGACCAACTTTGCTTCCAATAAGACCCCCTCATGCATTTCCTTCAGTCCATCCATACCACTGCTAAGTGTTTCTTCAAGTCTTTCAATTCGGATTGAAAGACTCTCTAACTCCTCTACCAATGTTTCATTAATCCACTTGAAGATGTGGTTAAACTTGAATGATTCATTGCTAGATACACAATATGAAAGGCTCATTCATTACTAAATCCATTACCTTGTTCGTTGCAACTAAACCGTATCAAAGGTAACGAACGTAAGAATTAGTTTCGATTTTTAATGTTTTGTAACAACTCTATCTCCACACCAACAATATTTTGGCAAACCTACAATTTACATTCTTTGCCCGAATTTTAATAATCCACTCAAATCTTGACTTGAACTCATCTAATTAAAATGAAACATAAAGAATTCTCATATCTTTTCGATCAAAATTTTAAAACCTAAAGTTAAACATATATAATAGGCAATTGCACATAATCTTGGACATATAAGTCTGATACTGTTCGTTTTAATTTTCTATTTTCTAATTCGAATGTAATTGGATAGATAAATAGTAAATTAGAGAAATAAAAAGAAGGCAAAATTCAAAATGAAAATGATGTTATAATAAGAATAAATTA
>OVAO01002807.1:0-12121 GCA_900406285.1 Biscutella auriculata | reverse complement strand
TACTAAGTTAGAATCGATGATCGGGGAATCTCGGTGCTTCAGTTCTCTTTTGAAAAAAGAATGCAAATGCACCCTAAAATACTCTAAGTACTCCAATGGACTCCAATGTGATGATGGGAGGCTTCCACACCTGAAATAAGAAGAAAGAATGCAAATGCACCCTAAAATACTCTAAATGCAATCCTAAACTACTCCTAAACGAATGAAAATTGATCCAAAAACCGGCTAAAAACAAGGTATATCAGAGTCCTGATAGACACTGGGAGTTCGGTGGACATTCTGTTTAAGGATATGTTAGTAAGGATGGGAGTGGATATGGCCGAAGTAAAATCGAATCCTCATCCGGTAACCGGGTTCTCAGGGGAGACAACGATCACGATTGGGACAATCAGGCTACCAGTGTGCGCGGGAGGAGTAATGAGTATAAGTAGATTCTACGTTATCGATAAACCAGGGATCTACAACACCATCCTCGGAACCCCATGGCTCACTTCGATGAAAGTCATCCCTTCGACCTATCACCAGTGCGTGAAGTTCCCGACTCCTAAAGGAACACGAACCATACGAGGAAGCCAGCCATTTTCACGGGCGTGCTATATCGATGAGCAGAAGAAAAGGGCGACCTTTGCCAAATAGCAATTAATCATCGGGGCACGAGAAGGCAAAGCCCCCAAAGGAGGAGGTCTAGGAGCGGATGGCCACATTAAGATGATAGCGGTAGATGATGAGAACCCAGAAAGAGAGATAGGAATCAGAAAAGACCTGGATCGAGAAATCAAAAGGGAGCTAGTCAAATTCCTAAGAAACAATCTGAAAGCCTTCGTATGGGCCTCAATCAACATGCCCAAGATCGATCCCGAATAGCATGCCACAAACTCAGTGTGGACCCAACATTCAAGCCGGTGAGGCAGAAAAGGCGAAAGCTAGGACATGAGAAGGCTCAAGCTGTTAATGACGAGGTGACAAGCAATGGCAGGAAATCGATCGAAACCGGTAATAATGAAGAAGAAGAATGGAAAGTGGAAAGTCTGCGTCGACTTCACAGACCTCAATAAGGCATGCCCAAAGGATAGTTTCCCGCTACCGCACATCGATCGTTTGGTGGAAGCAATGACATGAAACAAACTCTCTCGTTCATGGATGTGTTCTCCGGCTACAACCAACTCCTTATGAATCCAGACGATCTCGAGAAGACGTTGTTCATCATTGACAGAGGAATTTTTTTCTACAAGGTAATGCCATTTGGCTTGAAGAACGCCTAAGTAACTTACCAACGTTTAGTGAACAAGATGTTCGAGCAACAAATCGGGAAGATGATGAAGGTGTATATCGACGACATGCTCGTCAAGTCTCTGAAAGCATAAGACCACATCAGTCACCTCGACGAGTGTTTTAAAATCCTCAACAGGTATAACATGAAATTCAATCCCGCGAAGTGCACGTTTGCAGTGATGTCATGCCAATTCTTAGGGTATGTGGCCACCAAGCGATGGATCGAGGCCAACCCAAAGCAAATCGTGACAAATACTTCGTTACCGTCTCCCAGAAATGCGAATGAAGTGCAACGTTTAACCGGAAGGATCGCCGCTCTTAATCGATTCATCTCAAGATCAACGGACAAATGTCTCTTGTTCTAACAACTTCTCCGAGTCAACAAGAAATTCTAGTGGACCGAGCAATGCGAGGAGGCATTCCATCAACTCAAAGCGTACTTGTCGACCCCACATATACGGGTAAAACCTGAGGAGGGCGAGACAGTGTTTCTGTACATCGCTACTACCAGTGTAGCCGTTAGCGGAGTGCTCGTTCGAGAAGATCGAGGAGAGTAGTGGCCGATTTTATATATTAGGAAGAGTCTAAATGAAGAAGAGTCTCGCTATCTGGTGTTAGAAAATCTAGCACTTGCAGTAATCATCTCGGCCCGAAAGCAACGACCATACTTTTAGTCTCATTCGATCGTCGTACTCACCAACCAACCAATCCGCACAATGTTGCACAACCCAAATCAATCAAAGCGGCTAGCCAAGTGGCTAATGGAAATGAGCAAGTACAACATCGAGTATAAGACCAAAGCAGGTGCCAAAGCTCAAGTCCTGGCGGACTTCATCATCGAGATACCTCCCGACGACGGAGAGAGGGAAGAGCCGGAAGTATAATGGATTTTGCACACAGACGGTTCGTCTTAAAACCAAGGATCGGGAGTCGGAATACGTCTCACCTTGCCAACGGGGGAAGTCCTACAGTAATCCTTCGAAAAACAAAGCCGAATACAAAGCACTCATAGCGGGAATACGACTGGCCAAAGAAATTGGAGCAGAGAGATATCCCAAGTATACAACTCGTTACCAGCCAGTTTAACGGAGAGTACGAAGCGAAGAACAAGAGAATGAAAGCTTATCTCAAAGTGGTCAAACAACTATCTGGAGGATTCAAGGAATTCCTCCTCTCGAAGATCCCACGAACCGAGAACACCCAGACAGACGCCCTTGCGGCATTAGCTTCCACTTCCGATCCAGATCTCAAAAGGGTAAACCCAATCGAAAGCATCGACATCCCAAGCATCGAACACCCGAAAGGAATCTGTGTCATCCTCGAGGAGGAAGAGCAAGCGGAAACAACGATCATCGACGATCCTAACCCATATCACGCAGAGGATTGGACCCAGGAGATCATTGATTACATAAATGACGATAAAGTACCTGAAGACAAGTGGGAAGCGAGGAGGCTCAAAGTTAGAAGCGTCCGCTATACTTTGATCCACGAAAACCTATTATGATGGAGTGCATCAGGAATCCTATTAAGATGCATTAGCGGCGATGAGATAGATCGAGTGATCGAAGAAACCCACGAGGGGGCTTGAGGCAATCACTCCGGAGGACGAGCACTTGCACTCAGAGTAAATGAGCAGGGTCATTACTGGTCAACGCTGCTGAACAACTGCAAAGCATAAGCAACTCGCTGCGAGAAAGGCCAACGCCATGCTCCCATGATAAACCTACACACAAAGATGCTCTCTATGGTCACCCAACCTTATCCATTTATGAAATGGGCAATGGACATAGTCGGTCATTTGCCAAAATCAAAGCAAAAGAGATTCATGCTCATCATGACACAATATTTTTCGAAGTTGGGGAGGCGGAGGCTTACGCCAACATCAAAGATTCGAATGCGGTGAGCTTCGTCTGAAAAACATCATATGAAGGCACATACTGTTATACAAGATCGTCGCTTATAATGGCTCGCAATTCATCTCGCCAAAGTTCGAAAGTTTATGTGGAAGGTGGAAGATTAGACTGAAAAAATCTACACCACACTACCCACAAGGAAACGGGTAAGCTAAAGCCACGAACAAGACCATCATCGACGGTTTAAAGAAACGCTTAGACATCAAGAAACGAAAATGGGCGGAAGAGCTCGACGGAGTGCTCTGGTCACATATGATGTCGCTGCGAGCCGACACTAGTAAAACACCATTCTCTCTCTCCCATGGCCTAGAAGTGATGGGCCCGGCAGAAGTCAACGTCGACACTCTTCGAAAAATGACCTTGACGGTCAACGAGAAGCTCAACGACGAGATGCTCACCGAGAACCTAGACTTGGTCGAAGAGCAGCTCGCTCAAAGTCTGATAAGGTTGCAAAATTACCAGCAATCCACAACCCGCTACTATATCAACAAAGTAAGAGGGTGAAGCTTTAAAGTAGGAAACCTTGTACTCCGTAAATTTTTAGAGAATACCGCCGAAGAAAAGGCAGGCAAGCTAGGAACGCACTAGGAAGGACCATACTCGGTCACCAGAATCGTTAGACTATGCGTCTAGGAACTCGCAACAACCGACGTAGAAGCCGTTCCAAGAACATGGAACTCGGCAAACCTGAGAATGTACCATTACTAGAGGAAATCGTGATGCGTAGATCCATCTATCCTTTGTTTCGTTCGAAAAAAGGGTTGTTCGCCCCTTCTGGAGCTAAGTACTAGAAGTACTTAGGATGAACTACGAACGACGTGCTCCCCTTATCAAGGGGTACGTAGGCAGCCCCCTTTCGTATGTGAAAGTCGGGGCACAACTTTCACTCTAAATAAATATTAAACTGAGTTAAAGAGAAACACATTTAATCCATTCAAAGTCGATGCCGAGTAGTGCCTCACAAAAATTTAACACAAAGGTCGAGTAGCGCCTCGCGAGATCATTAGATCGGGACCAAACGAGGTCTCGCCACGGTCCGAATCGAGGACAAGTTCCGAACAAACTCACCTAAGAGGCGAAAGCAAGAAGCCGAGATCAAGTAGTATCTCACAAAAGCAGAGATCAAGTATTATCTCGCAAAAGCTGAGATCGAGTAGTATCTCGCAAAGACGAGATCGAGTAGTATCTCGCAAAGACGAGATCGAGTAGTATCTCGCAAAGACGAGATCGAGTAGTATCTCGCAAAGACGAGATCGAGTAGTATCTCGCAAAGACGAGATCGAGTAGTATCTCGCAAAGACGAGATCGAGTAGTATCTCGCAAAGACGAGATCGAGTAGTATCTCGCAAAGACGAGATCGAGTAGTATCTCGCAAAGACGAGATCGAGTAGTATCTCGCAAAGACGAGATCGAGTAGTATCTCGCAAAGACGAGATCGAGTAGTATCTCGCAAAGACGAGATCGAGTAGTATCTCGCAAAGACGAGATCGAGTAGTATCTCGCAAAGACGAGATCGAGTAGTATCTCGCAAAAGCCGAGGTCGATCAGTACCTCGCACCGCTTTAGTAAGGAGCTCTAAGAAAAGACTCACTCGAACGGAACTAGAAAAGCTGAGTGTTCACAAAAACTCGCATTCCTAGAGGCATCGTCCTGGCCAGGCGACGAATTTGCGCGCTCCGCATGAGTGTTGTGGTGAAATAACCCACCCCTTGGAAGTTGGGAGCGTGAGCACACCCCACATAAATGCCTGGAAAACGTTGATTTTATCTGAATAGTCACTTGAGATACAATAACTCGATCATAGATAAGCCTCACCAATCTCCATACTAAGGACTCATTGTAAGTCGAGCATAGGTAAGCCTTACATAAACGTAAAGTCTAGCATCGATAAACCTCACATAGAATAAAAGTCGAGGCCAAGTAGCGCTTCACAAGAATTAAAGACGAGACCGAGGAGCACCTCGTGAAGAAGTAAATCGAGGTCGAGTAGCGCTTCGTGATAATAAGAGTCGAGGCCAAGCAGCGCCTCGCAAAAAAGGCGAGCAATTTCGCTATAAAAGAAAAATGGTGCGGATCCCTATCGAAGGCAAAAATATGCTTTCGAAACAAGTATGAGCCGAGTCAATCCTCAAGCAAAGGAACAGACTTGGTCAATCGCGACAAGGACAAAATGGTTCGAATCAATTTCCACCTTAACCTCGTTATATTCATTTCACAAGCAAAGCAATGAGAGCCAAAAGTACGAGAAAGTACGAGGTTGGGAAAAAACTAAGGGCAACGCAGATCGAGATGCAACGCAACGAGAAAATATTTCATTAAGAGAAAAGTCGACAGATTACAAAGGCCTCAATAAGAAGGCGTTTTAAGCACACAACCTCAACCTCTTTGATATCAGCTATCTCCTTTTTAGCTTCTGTCGCCCCAGCCCGCGCTTCTAGCATCGACATAAAATCGTCAGCTCAACCAACTCTTCCTCAAGACGGCAGACTCTCTCAGCTTTTGCCTCCGCACGGTTGGCGCGAGCAATCGCATCGGCAAGAGATGCCTTCAGCGAACCGACCTCGGCCTCCAAGAGCTCTATCGGCCCCTCGGAAGAATAAACCCCTTGAAGCAAAGCAAGCCTAAACTGAGGGGCTGAAGCGGTACTCGGACGATGGCAATAGCGTTTAGGCACAGGAGGGGCATCCGCGACCCCGGGATTGATAGCATGTTTCCTAGTCTCGCTGGAACCGCTAGGTTCGTCCCGACGACCGGAGCAATCCGTCGAGAAGGGAATCAAGGCGGTTTCTGAAGCCACGATCTCACGAGTCTCAACAGTCTGACCCGACTCCAGTAGCTCATCTCTAACCATCTTGTTGAAATCAGAGAAACGAATGGTGGAGGCACCTGGAAAACGAAGCAGTTTTAAATAAAAAAGAGAAGAGAGGAAACTAGCGAAACAAAGTAAAAAGCGATCAGTACCAGGAGGTAAATCAACGAGGGTGCGTCTCTCGAAGGACTGATAAAGCTCCAGCAAGAGCGTGTCACGAGGGCAAGGATGGGGTCGATAGTTCTACTGTAAAATTCCAACGGAGTCTCTGGAGGGTGAGGAACTAAAAGACCAAAGAAGAAAGGGTGAGGGGCAACTACTAGAAATAAGACGGAGAAAGAAACGGAAAGCGAGAAAGGAGTTACCGAAAGCAGAGGTATTCCATCGAGTCATGTAACGAACAAGCGGGTGATGTCCCAAAGCATTGTTTCGACGGACGAAGAAATAATTACGACTCCATCGAGCGACCTCACCAGACATGTCAGAAACCACGTCAAACCAAGCTTGGGGATTCAAAGAAAGAAGACCGCGGGGCCAATGGCAGTCGTCAATGACTACGATCCATTCGAAGATCCACGGGTCAACCTCAACCTCGGCTTCGGCAGCGAGGATCATGAAGCAAACAATCTGACAGACCATCGAGAACGAGGCCTAAGAAAAGGCAATTTACGAAGTTGGCAGTAAGTAATGAACATATCGGGAAGAGGAAACCATAACCCGCAGCATGTAAAAAAAGGACTCGTAGAGACAGACGAACCCATGGGGGATCGCAAGGCCTCTGATCCCGAGAGGGAAGACGAATCTCAATATCCGACAAAATGTGGCAATCCTTGCGCATTATACGAATCGACTCGTCAGTTGATCCGGATGGCCCCACCCCAGATAAGTCGAAAGGAGTATCTGGTCCATCACTAGTAACGTCGCAACCGACCATCAAGTTCTCGCAAAAAGAGAGGGAATGTTGAAGAATGTTAAGAGTAGAGAGTAGGCAAGAATGAGCACAATGAGTAAACGAGCGGGCTGAAACGTCTTGGCATATTTATAGAGCCATAAAGAAAAGCAAAGGGCGTTAAGACAAGCAAGAGACGCGACACTTTGCCCAAGGACATGAAGCCACGAGAAGTCGAAGATACGCCGATTCGAATCTCGGCCACATGTGAAGGCCCAACGTAGGCTTTCTCCTCATCAAAAAGCCCACTCAATCAACCTAAAGCACGCGGCCTCGGTACCGCAGACTTAGAAAGATGGGGGATTACCGTTGGTACCCAGTTCGCACCAGATCAAAGACAAGCCCAAGATCCAAATCAGCCCATCGGCGAAACGATCAAAGGAGAGAAAATGCCTGCAAAGAAGAAGTCCAACAGACCCAGGGGAAAGCATAGCCCAGCATCGCACGCGTGAGAGAGACGCACAAATCCCGGTTAAGAAGTGTAACACTAAATCAGACATTGTTCACTATAAATAAGGAACAATGTCGTACAAGCAAAAGGAGGAGAAAAATGTGAGTGTGAGTTCGCTATAGTAGAGTGAATATATACCTTAGAATATGTACTTTGAGGCTTTCGACTAACCTCGCTTGTAATCCGATCTCGCGATCCGAGCTCGACTAGACGTCGAACGTAACTCACGACCTCGCAAACGATTGTAATATAAAACGCCGACCAGTTTGACTCTCCTTGAGCGGAAACTCTCTGTCTTCTTTACTTTCCGCTTTACTTATGCGCATCTACTGACTCGCACTAACTCTTCTTGACTTCACTAACATCGACATTCACCTCGCAAAGTCATTTTACCTAACTTGCAACTAACCTTTAACATATTTATATCTGCGTCATTTACATTTCCAATATTTACTTTGAGCGATCTCGTTTATGAACTGACCATAATATTCTGCAAATATTCTAACTGAATTAACATTTGGATTTTAACTTATTTTCCTTGTGATTATTTCTAGAACCAACACCTTCCCTTCATTTTTTAAAAATCTTTTTCACATTTATTTATTTAGATCTTGTATGAAAATTAAACATTTTCTTTTTGTAAAGCAATTTTTTTTCATATATTTTACATTATAAAAAATAACGTTTCGGGAATGAAGATTAAATCACCCACTCGTCATAATAAAATNTGCAACTGCATGCGTAGTCGCTCACGGTAGTGGCTAAACCCGTGTTCTCTTGTAGTGTCGGTAATTAAAATATGCTTATATTTAATTTTCTTGCACCGGTAATTAGGATTGTGATGCGATTAGCATCTTTTAGTGGGACTATATTGTTTGTCACATGAAAACATACATATTCCATACAAAAATCCTCTCAACATGTCTTTCGCTTTTTCTTTATAATAATCTTTTGTAAGTTCCTCTCATTAGTAATTACATTTTCTGTTGTGAAAGAAAACTACTCAATATACTACATATGGGCCATATATAGTGAAAAAGTCATAATAAATCATTGAATTCCAAATCTGAAAGTTCCAGTCCAAATAAGAAATTTAGAGCTTATTGATAGAAACATTTTAAACTGCCCCAAATCACAAAAAGTCTTACTAATAATAATAAGTTAACTTTTAACAAAATAAATAATAAAAACAAGTTAACTAATCCTCTGTTCACATTAAATTTGTTTGCCCTACGCTCCTTTAAAACCAAGAAAGTCATTAACTTCTTCCATTAGACAAAGACCAAAAGAATCGAAAATATGTCAGACCTATTTCTCTCATCTCTATATTTTCTGCTACTCCACCACATCAAACCCAAATCTTGAATACACATAGATAAAAGGAAATAAAAAAAGAAAGATCAAAGAGGAATATCACCAGATCTTCCTCTTCCCTCTTCTATGGGGACGGCTTCCTCGAGCCTCGCCGGATCGGAGCCTTTTGCAGGAAAAGTATGTGGTCTACAAGACGTGCCTGAAAACTGTATAACGACAATGTTCATGCACATGGAGCCACCGGAGATATGCCAACTTGCGAGGGTAAATAGATCGTTTCATAGGGCGTCGAGATCCGACACAGTGTGGGAACAAAAGCTCCCTCGTAACTACAAGTTTCTTGTCCGAAGAATTCTCGAAGATCATGAACATGGAGGGAAAAAAGCCGACAAACTTATGAGTCGTAAGAAAGAGATTTATGAAAGGCTTTGCCGACCAAACATCTTCGACGCCGGCACAAAGGTTCTATCTTCTTTCTTTTTTTAACTATTTCAAATAATATTTATTTATATTTTTTATATAATTGATGGTCTATTACGTCCCATTAGATATTTCTTTGGGCTGTAGTGTGGACAACGAAAATTATATATCTTCGGAGATGTTATACAAAATATATATTCTTTAGAGGATTTTTCTAAATCTCTAATTTAGTCTATTATTTCAGTTTACAACCAAAATCAAAAGTGTATGAAAAAGCTTATAGAGATAGTAGAATAAGTTCTACGACGCTTTTGGAAATGTTCGACAACATTGCCTAAAGTATAATAATTATTCCCATCATGCCTAAATATGTTATTTAAACCATAAATGCTATTATTATTTTCCGCACTTTTCATTTATTAAATATAATAAGAGTAGATAAACTCTAAGTGATTATGGTGTTTGACTTATACAAAAATCGTTAATTTGATCCTTGTCTCATGTAGTTTGGGATTTAAAAGAAAATGGACTTCCTTTATAGCTATTTGTTGACAACAAAAATATAACAAGAGTGAAACAAAGAGAATAAAATCTTTAAATATTTCCTCTTGTTGTTATACTTTTTTTTATGAATGTAATTTGGATATGTCAAGAAAGAGAAACTTATGAAATGAGCCAAACTTGAACGAATAGAATATAAAATTCATCACTACTTTAGAGGTCCCCTAGTGTTTTTTTGTGGCACGAAGGTCCCCTAGTTTGACATATAATATTATTTTTCTTTTTCCTCTAACTCGGTTTCATTACAAAAATACTTTATTGTAGAGAAAATAAAACACGAATGAAATCTGGTTGTTCATTTTATGGATCAGTGGTTCCAATATCTTTGGATTTAACCAGAAATTGAAATGAATAGGCTAATTTTGAAAATAATTTTATGGCGAATAAAAGATTGTTTTGCAATGTGAAAATATTGGAAACTTTGATGCGATTTTAGTAATAGAATATTGATAAGAAAAAGCAAATGTTTGGATTGTAACATAATAAATTAGAAAGCATGGTTGGAGAAGAGAAGTGGGAAAGTGTGTTTGGCGATATCTCCAAAGGCAATGAAGATAACCGGATTTGATGATCGCCGATATTGGGAACATATTTCTTCCGACGAATCCAGGTCCTTTTTTATATCTCACTTATTATTATTATTATTATTATTATTATTATTATTATTATTATTATTATTATTATTATTATTATTATTATTATTATTATTATTATTATTATTATTATTATTATTATTATTATTATTATTATTATTATTATTATTTCTGGATGATTTATAATTTAACAAAAGAATAATAAATGAAACATAAACTCTCGCTGAATTATGTTTTAAATTGGGACTTAAAAATATTAAATATATCGTTATTTCTTGTGAAAATGATTTGATAATGTAAACAAAAAAAGATTACAATATTATTCTTTGACTAGACATCATATAAACATGCCATGACCTTGGTCAAAGTTGATGATTACACATTTCATATTCACACACCCTTTTACGCTGGAACTTAAAACTGAAAAGTCCATTTCTGTAATTGCATTTTGAATTCGAATGTGTCTCGTAAGAATATACATCAAAATGTTTAGAACCTAGGAAATTATTTAGCAAAAACAAAATTGATAATTAGAAGAAAAGAAAACAAAGAAAAAGAGAAAAGGTAACTCGCAACAAATGTTTCTCGGTGAACGAAATCTAGAGATAAAATAAAAGTTACTCAAATCAAATCTCTTAACAGAAAAAAATTTGGACATATACAAATCCACTTATGTTATCAATGTAACTTACTTAAGGTTTTATGACTCAGTTTTGTAATCCAGTATTTTTTCGTTATCCAAGTAGAATTTATTGCTGGTTCTATAATGAAATCAGGATTAAAAATCACTTGGAATCAGAATATCAAAGAAATGTTATAGTTTCACATCAGAATATTTTTAAATTACTTAAGAGTAAACATATAGTTAATATGATCTTATTTATTCATAAGAGTTTGATCCAAAGTTAATTCATGACATTTAACAATAACTAAAAAATCATATCTGAAGAAAATCATTTTCTAAATTATTAATAATTTTATATTTAGTTTTGTACTTGATTTTTAGAATCTCGAATAAAACCTTGGCTTAATTAATTATTTGGCAAGAACAAATAAACATAACATTTACGGGTGATGCATTTATACATATATAAAATCTTTAGATAAACTCAAATAGCTAGTTTGTTTAGTGAACAGGGAAAGTTTTAGGTCGTCGACGAAAATGTCGTTTTCTCTTATCCCTAATTTGCTCGGTCGTATCAATAACTGGATGGCTTTATTTCAACTANTAATTAATTATTTGGCAAGAACAAATAAACATAACATTTACGGGTGATGCATTTATACATATATAAAATCTTTAGATAAACTCAAATAGCTAGTTTGTTTAGTGAACAGGGAAAGTTTTAGGTCGTCGACGAAAATGTCGTTTTCTCTTATCCCTAATTTGCTCGGTCGTATCAATAATTGGATGGCTTTATTTCAACTATTTTTTTTTTTTCTATTTCCCCACATCTCTTTATTATTTTATTTCTCATATTATTATTTAATGAATATACTTGGAAACGTTTTCAAAATTCTATCCACATAACTCTAATACTTATTGAAAATAGGAAAAAGTAAGATATAATTATGTGCTTATAGATTAGACTTATACGGCAGTCTTGACTGGTAGATGGATTGTGCAAGTCTAACGCCTAGTTGTGGATCTATGAATTTCTTTTATCTGGGTCAAAACATCGATTAAATATTTTTAGGGGTGTAATTCAATAATTAAATTCATTTTTGTTAAAGATTTGAATCTTTAAGTTTCTAGTGTTTAATGTAATATGTATACATCCCATAAATAAATTATCTATATTATTAAAGTAGAGTTTAATATACTTAAAAAGTCATAAT